>JAUUEB010467946.1:0-11748 GCA_032362205.1 Clione limacina | reverse complement strand
GGCAAAGACGCCATCTTTCTTTTCTGTTTGGGCCTAGTTAGGGCTTCGCAACCAATCAGGAGGCTTGCTCAGGGTGTGTGTCCCTGGTTCCGTAACCGAGGCTTGGCTCAGAGATCACTCTATAAACAGACTACAAACCCATACTCAAACCAATCCTTTTTCTCTATTTTCCTATTTATCTGCAAAATAACATCTATAAAGCGCAATGACAAGACATTTTCCAGTTAACTCTACTGTGAACTTAAGATTAGTGCTCATTTTGGACAGAAACGAAATGTCACTTTTGACTCCTCAAGCTGCTTTGTTTTCATCATCACATGGACCTCCGTGTTCACAGTGGCAGAATATGTTGAAACAAATGTTGTCTTTTGTTCTATGCAACGGCTTTCTTAAGCTTGTATCTTTTCTATATCTTTACTAAACTTTAGATCAACCTAACAATGCATATTGTCATATATTGACTGGTACATCCAACAATACACTCATTGTCATACAACAATGAAAAAATGCTTTTCAATCAAAATATTACAACAACCATGGATTTGACAAACGTTTTTGTCTACGATGCAGTCAATTTGTCGTACGAAAATGAAAAACACTGAAACAATACATCAAATATTGCTGTTTATATTTCATAACAATTATATCATACTGCATACAAGTAACTGAGTGAGACAAGTGAACAAGTAATTTTTACCGAACATGGACATCTTTGTGCAATTAACTTTCTTTCAAGTAAGTACTTAGGTAATAGGCAGACTGTGAGAACAAGATAAGAAGACAAATAAAAGGATCAGAATGGAATTGTCCTCTTCGTTCACAAATCCGAATCGATTTGAATCAAATTATCAGACCTGACTATGTAGATTTAAAATGACACAGATGTTTTTTATAAGCACTGATGTACAAATTATACTCATGTTCATGTTGAATTGGGAAAGGACAGATACCTTCATACGCTTCATTATCCTTTTAAATCATCTCGTATTCTGCTTGTCCACTCACATTATTTCCGACAAATACTTAATTTAATTTTAATCACGTTCACCAATTCAAAATGTGTACATGATAAGCAAACTGCAAGAACTTGGCATCGGTACTAGAAATTTTTCGTCGGCAATTTTTAAAACTTGATAAATGTATCATAATTCAATGACTGTATTGAGGATGTCATGTAGAATATTCAACGAACCACGATTCAGTAATGTGAACTTTTTACAAAGAATCTCGAAAGATAATCAACCTGTATTCAATGATGTGTGGGACATTGTTTACACATGAAATAGATGAATTAACAATGATCACTTTTGATAGGAAACAACTCAAGATTTCAAATAGAAACATTAGCTATATAATTGTGAGAAATAAATTTTATTGCCATTAGTAGTATACCAGGGATTTGTTCACTTGCGAAATGAAAATGCCCCATAAGACAAAAAATCAAAAATCGCTCCAAGATTTTTTTATGATTGTATGTTATAATTCTTATCGTTAATTTTATCTTGTCTTTTTTGTTGTTTATGTTATCGTTTATTTTTGGTGGGTTACCGCTAGAGGAATTATAGGTCTGTCGTGTTTCCGGGCTTCCGTGGTTCCGGCGGGACGGCGACGAAATGGTAGTAAATAGTGTACTATGAATCTATTACATTCAAGGAGCCTTCACGGATGAAGGTTTGTAACAGTTAGTAGGAAGCCAAATGGGACTTCCATATTGAGTCCTTGGTTACGGCATATACCACGTTATATGTTATTTCAAAGAGATGTAACCATAAAAAATAAAGAGAACATCATCAACTATTTTGAAATTTATTTGATATTATTTGCACATTTCTTTTATATTTAAAAGGTCCATTATAAGAAATTATATTTTCATCAATAATTTTGCATCTTTTTTTTTGAAATACAAAGTTTTATTCTCAGAAACGTCGCAAATTCCCAATATAATACTGTGAAAGTATAATTCATTTAGAAAACTCGGTTATGGTAACTAGAATCTAGACAACTGCAACGTTTTTTTTCTTTGGGGTTTGAAATGAAACTCACTTTTAGAGCCTTAGGGGTCAGAGAATCAAGTAAATATGAAAGAAAATCAACAATTAAAACGAATTATGTTATTTTTATTTCGGAATAAAACCACAAAATCAACGACTTTTTAAGTATAAAAATATGAAAAATACGACATTGTGAAAGAAACAACAAGAGCATTCATTGGAGCATTTATCGTTTGTATTAAATTCCAAGTCAAAAGAAAGCTTCGTCAGACATAAGCGTCCGAGGAAAGAAGTGTTCGTTTAAGAAACGTTTTATTTGAGAATATAAGGCTATTTATCAAGGAATTATAAAAAACAAAACACACGCCATAGCTTTCGGAGAAATCCAGAGTGAAAACAATTTTGAACATAATTATTTTTTGGCCAATATTTTACGGATTACAGCTTCATATCGGACAAAGTTCAATGTAGTATGTGTAGTTTCTGTAGTTTGAAAAGTATTTAATAAAAGACAAATCTGAACGAAAACATGTCCCCATTGAAAGGACCTTATCATTTTTCTTCTAATATATGATAGTAAACAACTTTCTCTTCAACTAACGAAACTTTACCAATAACTGTTATCTGAATAAGTGGTCTCCATAATATCATCAAAAAGAACTGAAAGTAATCTAAAGGGCCCGACGAAACGTTCAAAGGAATAAGAAAAGATACAAACATACTTTAACTGTGAATTCAACAGCTATACCACCAATAAGAGAAATAGCCATGGAATACATTCATTCATGCTTCACCTTCGCTAGAACCCGGTATTTTTATGACGAAAAAAGTAACAAAACAGAAATTCTTTCTTCAACATTTCAGGTTTTATCTTGTTATTGATGTTATTAACTGTTGAATATCTAATTTTTGTTTCATTTGTTCACTTAGTTAGCACACTTATTTGCATTATTCTGAAAATTACTGCAACAATATAATTTAAAATATTTTTATAAATCTCGATTTAAGGAATGTCTAAATATGCCCCTTAATCATAAGATACATGAAATATCATTGAATGCATATGTTACGTTTTCTGGTAAAATATTCATCAATAAGAATGTTCTAATTATGTGGGACTTCTAGCAAGCCAAATAGAAAGTTCATCAAACCTAAAGCAATTATTTATGCATCATCGTAAGGCCATCTAATACATTTGATGGCTTAGCAGTTTCGATTTCAGGTTGAAAAAAACACTTTACAAACTTAATTAAAGATTTTTAAATGAACTGCAGTCTTTTATTAAACGGAATTATATTATTGATTCGCCTACATATAAATGCTTCTCTAAAAGAACAGAGGAATACAAAACATTATCCAAATGAAACAACAAAATAAGAATTTAAAAGATGTCAGTGAGGCATTCGTTTATGTCAAGTAATATCTGACCCATTACATTATTTCTAATATTGACATAAAATGTGCTTGTTTTATTTGAGTTTCTTTGGGTTCCTGTAGAAAAGGTGCTGACCTTTATATTTAAGAAGAATATATATACTTTGCATGTACAGTTAGTTCTCAAATATTCGAAATGTTTCGTTGCCTATGATTCTGTCGGGAAACTGAGATTGTCGGATCATAAAATCATATTTATTTGTGACATTTTTACCAAGTGCTAAACATTCACCAGAAAAATGTACTTCTTTTTTTAAACGAAAGGGGGTTGTATTTTTGTTACACATATTATTAAGCATTATATAACCATAACTGCTTATTTTCACCAGATGTTCATGTATGTCTTGATAATTTGATTTATCTATGTAATGCCAGTACTTTTACATGTTTCTATCTCAAAGTACGACTGTACATCTTCACTAGTATTGTGAAGACACGTTATGCTTGTGACAGCGATGTATATCATTTTAAGTGATAATAATACATAAATCTTTAAATTCCGTTAATGTTTGCGGTAAGAATATGGAAACAAATCTGTTATAACCTAGCACCTACCAATGGAGATCTCAGCTGTCCTGGCCCTGATAAAAAAACATTATCTTGCCACAAGAATCTTGTCCACGTAAGAGCTTTTGTTGAATTTGTATTATAATATAAAGAACAACCCGCGTGTTTTTACGACGGTCAAGGAAAAAGCATATCGATTATATTTGATATCAAGATACCATTTCATTTAAAACTAGAAACCATAATATAGTTTCTTTGGTCTTTTTAAATATCAAGTTGTTATGCAAACCATTCTGCACGCATATGTATTATTTTGAAATGTGGATTATGCAAGGTCATGCGCACAGTCAACTTGATATTTGAAGTACGACAGCTACGAAAGAAATACAGAGAACAGAATAAGGATATCTGTATCCTCTTTGACCTCACAAATGCCATTAGCAATGTGTCACGCACAGGGCTGCGGACAATTATTACCTGCAAAATAGCCCAGATGGTTAGGTATAATTATAATCTATAAAGTATATAGACTTGGAAAGCCTCACACTAAAACTGGATGCGGTATAGTTTTAAAACGTCAAAGTGAGCAAGAAATGGTTGGGATTGGTTGTATACAACTGTGGGAAATATATAAAAAAGATTGAAACGATAGAGCAGCAACCGTTTATTAATATTTTTACATAGTTCATTAGTATAAACTATCATATTGAGTTAATCAGATCACCTTATACATGTATGCTTCAGCCAATGGCGACTGGGGTCCTTTGGGTAACTGGGGTCAGTGGAGTGTGAGCTGTGGAAGTGGTCTAATGTGATCCTTTAATTAGCAACAAACGTGAGTAAGATAAACTACGGAGTTTGAAATGAGATTCTCTTCAGCATACTTCCACTCTATCGTTTTTCAAATATTTAATGTATTACATTTTTGAACAATATGTTTCTGAACAATTATTAATTGTATATAATCCATATAATAAAAACTGATTACTGATTTTATCCGTTTTGTAGAATACTCACATTTTAAGATGAGATAAAAATATACCGCTTTTTCATAACGTTTATGTTAATTTTTGTGAGATTGAGATATTCAAAATTAATGATAGAGACGACTAGTGCATTCGTGTTTCTTTTTTTAAAATATTTTCGCAGGTTCGTGAACTGGATTCTTGGCATGACCCAATATAAAAATTGACAATCGGCGAAAAAAATGGCTTCAGACTGGCAACGAAATTGTCAACCTCTTCCGATCCAAAAGTGTATAATTTATCTATGACCGCATGCCCACATGTCTCATTTTATATGAAAACCCGGAAGTAGTATACACTAAATTATGATGTAATACAAAACCGTAATAAGTCCCTAAGGTTTCTCAGAAAACCAGGAATAAATATAATTTGTCTCGTCTGCTATGCTAAATTGATGTAATATTAGATCGCGGGACATGCGATTTATTGTCGCCCTGTTTATATGTTGCTTTAAGCCATTTATCACAAAATACCAGTCCAAATAGAGCAATTCTTTACTTCCGTGATCATCAGAATGAGAAAGTCAAATTCTAAAATCATTGGAGTCACAGAAAAAAGGTGACCGGTCAGTAGAGCCATGCCATCACCCTCCCGCCATTGCATTTTACCAGTCTCATATTACAGAAGATCATCACAATCCTCCGTCTTTTCTATGTCTGGTTCACAATGTGAATTTTTAAGATGTAATAACATTTAACAAAAAACAAACTTTAGGTTTTAATCCAAAATAATATTGGCGTAAAAAACGGCACGTAAAATAATGCGAAAAAGTGTCCCCATAAATACATTTATTAATAATTAGATGATTATTGTTGAAGAGCTTTGGACTAAGATGCTACTTGATATAAAAGATATTTCTTGATAATTTGACGCGTAAAGTTTCATAATTGAGACCACATAAGTGTTTGCTCTTCGTCCTCGAGATGGAAATCCTTTTCATTGACTTCATTGTGATTTAAATGTCTAAGATCATAAAGGGCTTCCAAAAATATAAGTTATGAATGACCTCGTTACTAATTTGATCGTTATTAAATCCTCTACCAATACCCTTGAAGAAAGATCTGCGTTTCTTATCGTCTAATTTGATTCTACCCTGGTATGCTTTTCATTGACGCACTTCTTATTTATTAAAAATGTATTATATAGTAGTAGTATAATTGCCAAGTTTTTACCAATTCCTCACACAACTAAAGCAAGTAATATCTTTGAAGCGGTAGATTTCAAATAAGACTGAAATATTAAAATGCACTTTTATGGAAACCATGTCAATTGCAATCAGGCTGTCAAACGATGGTCGGATTAATTTTCTAATAGAAGCATCTCTTGTTTAAAGTTGTAGTCCAAAGTACATTTTTACCTAAAGTCTTGTCCCGATAAGGGGTAATAACGCGACAGTCAAGAAAACTGTATATTCGAACTTGTTTCTCAATATTCTTGGATATGCAAATCCGATTATTGATACAAAAAGATTACTTGCAATTGAGTTGTAATTTGTAGAAAAACAAGATTTTGGCCAACATAAAGACTCATCAAAAACAATGTATTTAATCAAATCTTCAAATGAAATAAAACGCTCCACTGTTAAACGGGTTGATTCAGAAATCACTAACATTGATGATATTACAAATTCACTATCCTGTTTGTGTTAGTGTTTTGAATTTTGGTCAAATATTTCTCAATTTGTAATTTATACTTTTCTTCCAAAATGAAAGACATCGAAACAAAATTACTCAAGTTATCACGTAAAAGACACACTCACACGAACAGACAAGAAGAACAAATACCAAAACACAATATAACTGTAGTCGTGGAAATATGCCAAGAACCCTTGTTCCATTGTTTGACAATCTACGGTTCTGTAAAAGGATGCCGGTAGTATGACATAAATCATCATGTCTGATGACGTCATATTGCTTAGAAATAGAAGAAAAGTGCTGAATGTGGATATAGTTTTGTAGAGTTAGCGTGACATGGAGGATTATTTGTGTTAAATTACGTAGATAGGCTGCTTTTTCTTTCTTTGAGGAATATAGCACAATTACTCTTATTCTATTTACAGGTGGCTAAACATGTCAGAAGTGATCTTAATGCCCCCTCCTCCCCCACAACCAGTTATGCTGGAAACTATTCGAGACCCACAGGTTCACTTTAAAAATAAAGAGCATAATATATGTGACCCATAGATAAATAAACCATGTCTTCGATTTTAAAAAGGTTTAATTTTCATTCTTTCTTTAAATTTTTGAATCATAATCTGATTTTATATGAATCAAATTATTTCTGAGGTGAAGAGATTGTCTACAGCTTTATTCTATTATAGTTTTTAATTCTGTAAAACAAACACAGATACAATTTTAAGCTTCACGTTTCTTTTAACCATTTGTAAATATGCAATAAATATGTTGAATTTTTGGAAATTTGTTACAGCTAATGTTCGTAATATCGTGTATTTGGGATTATTTTTTCTTAGATATAATGTGATAAACTAAAATGTGCTATGTGATTAGCAGCTTAAGGCGTGCCATTCTATTTTTGATTATCATTATGATCTTATTTATGACATTGACATTTGATGACACATATCGTTAGACAGTTATGGATTGTAGTTTTGTATGCAGCACAATGGAGAATAGTTTGAACTTCTATGACCTTTTTAGAAGTGAGTTTCAATGGTGTTGATGTGTTGATGGAGCTATTGATTGAATTGGATATACCTATTTCTTAACTCGATGTGACCTATTCATCACCATGATGTTATTTAGTTTGACTTGTGTCTTTAACGCCTACCATTTTGTACAGCATGCATGTGTGGTAAATCATTGTAAAGGTTCTAATGAGTGATGTTCCTCGCAATAACAATGTGACAATACCAACGCCATGAACTGTGTTTGTAAGGATAAAAATAAATTTATTTTCAAAATAAATATTTTTATTGATAAACAGACACAAATGTTTCATTATTTGTTACCTTTTTTATTTTATACATTTAACTGTGTTACTTCATGCATTAGGAGTGGTAGTTTAACCTTATTAAACATACTGTACATGAAATAGGTCTCCTTTAGCAAGAACTTTCGTTTTTTTCTTTATCAGGGCACTCAATAGCCAGAACCTTTCTACAGTGCTAAATACACTCCAGTGCCAATGTTTCTTTTACATGGAAATTGGCACTGTAACGGGGGTCGACTGTACAAAATAATATACAAAATCAAAGACATATAAGTTTGTCAGAAGCACAAGATAAAAGTTTCTCTTAATATGCACATTTTCGTTTTAAGATTGTGTAATCAAGACACCTTTGAATAGAAGTCCTTACATACTTGTGCACAGTGTCCACCAATGGCCATATGTTATGTGTCTGTTATAAACCAAAGGTAAATACAAACAGTTTGACAAAGAAATTAAAAAAAACATCTCAGTGTCTACCCTATTACAATGTACACCCACTCCCCCATTATACAATGTGTGTACCTTTGTTCAGCTAGAACTCGTCAACGGATTATTTATCCATTAATCAGAAACGTAGCTCCCCGTTTTTAGTTATATCTTAAAAACCTTCAATGAATAACGAACTCCGTATTCTATTTGAAGACAAACGGTTAAACATGAGCAAAGATTAAGTTAAGAGTGACTTTAAGGCAAAGTAAATTCAAGCATTGAATGAAGAAAGATAAACTTTTATCAAATGCTTATTTAGCTTTACAATAAAAATAAGTCACATTTTGAATATTATCTATGTATCTTTCGTATAAGCAGCGCGTTAACCTTATTCGTGTTCGGCCAACCAATCATTACTTGCACATAGTAATAGGAATATAGCAAAACTAAGATCGTCACCAAAGAACGGAAATTATGCCAAGACGCTGGAAAGGGAAATGCATTATATTATCTCATTGAATATTTTAACTGCTAAATTCAAAACCAAAGAATAGCGTACGCTCAAAAGTATTTCTATGATCAACCAGACGTCCTAACATTGTTTCACTCGAAGGCAAATACATACTTGCACAGCTGTATAATTTATTATATAAAAACAAAACAATGTTTGATTACAGTTTGTTTTCAGTTAGTGTACCATCGTCAAGTAAAAATTGTTAAATTATTAATATGTACGCACATTTTATATCTGGTACACATGGTATTTTTTTAGTATGTATTTGTTTTAAATATTTATCCACTAGAATATAAGGTCCCTTGTTTACATATGTCAGTTTAAGGACTCTAGCATATATATGCGCATTTCTTTTGTAAAGTTAAACATATATGTCTAATTAATACTTTGTTGTTTCCTCGTTTTGAGTCACTTTAAAAAATATTGTTATTTCTCTAAAGTGAGATATCCCTTCTGTTAAAAATGTATTTAAAGTATGTAAGAGATAAACTTCTCAAAGATTGACAGCCTTAAGAAGGCGTGGAAGTCACCCTATATTTAGATATTCAGAGGTCTATACGGTATTATATTCTAAACGTATCAAGCATCTGAATCTGACCAAAATAGCCGTCAACAAAAACGTGGATGGAGTCGAGCTAGGAATTAAGGAACCTATCTTCCTGAGAGATTGACAGCCCTTCGTAAGCGCGACAGCCGCTTTATATTTAAAGGTCTATCTTTGGATATCTGTATATTTATTTTCCCTTTCCTGATCGTAATATTCATCTTGTTATATTATACTTGTTTGTGTTGTATCGATCTCCACTTTCACAATGTGTCCTTGACAATATCGACCACTTGTTATCATTGAAAAAAATTAAGACTGAAATATATGTATCCAATTCATGCTATTTTCACTGGGATAGAGACAATGATGGTAATATCAAAACCACTTTGAAGTTGTTTAGACAAGAAACGTCGTTGAACTAGGAGACGCATTTGCTGAAGCAGATACATAACAGTTTGTAAACTTGTTTGTGACAAATATAGTACATGATGTTATTTTTTCTGATTGGCCTTTCGAACGCACAACGAGTATAGTATTATAGATTCATTTGAATTTTTTTTTTCATTAATCCTTACAAACATAAGCATAGTTTTTTAACATTAGTTTTATCTGTATAATTCCGAGCATGTGAATAATGTTATAATTCCTAGTATAGTTGGTAAATCCATAGACACTTGTTATAAGATTTTGTTATATTTTCGAGTAATGTATTTAAACAAGATGGATATGAAGAAATGGTATTGGATGCTTAGAAGGGGTAGGAAATTAAGTGCAAAGTAGAAAACCATGTCTGGTCCATATTGAAACCTCAATGGTAGTAGAATAGAGACAGAGTTACAACCCTGACGTAAAATACAATTCAGACAAGCTGAGAGAGCTGTCAACACGTCCCAATAGACTTACATTGGCCGATGTAATATTCAAGCAAACTAGTGTAGGACGATGCTAATATCATTTTTTCCAAGGGAGCCGGGTTGAGAGGTTTTATAAACCGAGCAAAGAATAAATAACACATTTATTGATATTGAAGAAGTGTGTCCGTGAAGGCAGAAGGAAACATAACATTGTATTTATTTATAGTTGACATTTGGCTACTGAATATACTTTATAAGACAAGTGTGTATAATAAGCGTACAATCATGTTTTGTATACAGAAGTATAAAAAACGGTCCTATCTATTATTTTTTTGTAATACATTCTTCGCTTGACAAAACCAATTATGAAATTTCCAAACAAAGTAAAATATAGATGGATACTGAATCAATTCATACAACGAGCAGTGTTGTGGTCGGGTGGGGTGGTCACCTACCCGGGTAGCAAAAAATCAACCCGGGTAGCTACCCCTCCCCACCCGTGTGGATGCAGAATTTAGTCAAACTACCAACCGGGTGAACTACCCACCCACTACCCTACCTGGGTATATGCAAGAATTTGTCGAAATACCCTATCCGGGTAGTTTAACACAACTACCCGAAAAATACCCAACCTCGGGTAGTTCAAAAGTTCTTCGGGTAGTTTCAACCATTAAAAAAGATACTAAGAAACTTTATCCTAAAAAATCCGAAGCACATCTTTTTTTGTTTGCAAGCAAGGACAGCAGGACTGATTAAGAGAGGTAAGGACGTTTTTTTAATGAGATTATATTTTTTGCTTATTGCCCTTTGTTAGTGTTTACATAATTTCCAGAGCTCTTTTGTTCTGAGAAAGTATCCTTGGCCCTTGTTTACCAGGAAATGAAATCCTAAGAATCAAAACAATCTCATGGCCATGAAAACGAATTCTCATTCTTTATTTTTTTTTGTAACTAACACATCAAATAACTGGTTGCATTTGCACAAAACATGTTTGAACATAATATGCATAACTTATATAGTTTTAAGTTGCTGCAATGAGTTGTTTAAAAAAATAATCAAGCCTTGAGTCTGACTTAAGTGGTTTAATTTTACTTGACTAACAAGATAACGTCAAAAAACAGGAGTCTTTAAAATCACCAAGGACAAAATAATTTGCATGTACCTAAGTTCAAACGGGTGAATATCTCGAATAAGAACGAAACAAGATAACTTAAATCTTAAACAAATTAGTGCTAGCCAGCCTATAGTTTAACTAGTTTGTTAGTATTGCTGCATTTACAATGATAAACTAGATCTCACTTTAGACTTTATATCTACACATTTATAATAGGACAGAATGATTCATTCTTTACTGAGTCAAAGTGAACTTTAAATTTTGAAATCTTGTGAGATCTTAATCTTAGATGAGAGTGAAAACTTAAAATGAATTTAAAAAGCGCCGCACTTGACACTTCACAATTAACAAGCAGATAAGGGTTGTTTTCAGGAAAATTATTAG
>JAUUEB010467835.1:0-11748 GCA_032362205.1 Clione limacina | reverse complement strand
TTAACAAGTTTTTACCAACCAAGTCTCACAAACCAATTGATACTGACCAACAAGGGTCCAAAAACAGATAGATACGACCATGGGATTTAAAAAAAAAAGAATATATAGAAAACAATCGTAATTGCTTCATTTAATCAAAAATATTTGCATTTTCATAATTGTTTTAGCCTATCACAATCCATGGTATGTTTGCTATCATATGTTTAAATTACAGCAAAATCCACCCAGATACCTCGGAGCTTATCGAAGTGCAAGAAAGTAACCAAGCAAGCAAGCAAGCATACAATTCAGTGTATATTGTTATATATTTCATATGACTTTGTTGGCCTTTAATTACGTAATCTTTATCTGGATGAAGATGATTTCTGTTATGTTAACTGCATATTATCATAACAACAATTCAGAGTGATTGTTACTGAAAGTGTTGTTTGACAAAAATAAATCTGAATATTGGTCAGATTTAGCGATAAAGTCTCAAAATACTGTATACAAAACTATCTAAATGTAATTATATTCTGCGTCGTACAGTATAGGGAGAAAGGTATTGTATCTGAATAATGAAAGGCTTGATAATAACACTTTCAACATTCACACTTGTCACCAGCGATGTGCAATCCAGTGGACAATCCCGCTATTTTCGTAATACCGCTACTTTCCCAGGAACCAAACCCATCCCCCTTCTTTTTGTTTGGTACTTCAATCCTGTAATACCGCTACCGAAATCTGAATAATCCACTCCAAATTGGAGTTGGTTACAGAACAAATAGAAACATGTTGATTAGGAGGGAACAAGCTATGAGCTTATCAAACGCCATTTACCAGTCTAACCGGATCCCTAAATCGTTTTAAAATGCACCATTTGGCTTCCATATTTCAAAAATTGGCTCGATAATAAATCATCAGTAAATATCAGCGCTGTGATGAAAATATTTAATTTTATTAAAAGACACATTTGTAGTTTTCATCAAAGGAAATAAAATTCAGTCCTAACTCGAGGGCGGTTTCTTTGATCTTTATGCAACGCGTTTCGCCAGTCTGATATAATTTGTTTGATGATTATCTAACGCCCACTGTTAACACGTTGAGTATTCGACAAAAGTCAATTACACACTTGATCACTTTTCCGCTGGTTAACTTGGAGCAAGAAGATTAATTTTCATTTATTTTTAAGTGATGGATTTTTTTAGCTGAGTATATTGCTGTTGTTGGATTTGGGTGTACGTTCATGCGCGCGTTAATCATTATCTCACAGAAATGTCATCATGAAAGTTTTCAACAAGTAAGTGGAAACCATTAACAAGGTAACTGTTTTGTAGATTTAAAAGAGAAACCCGAATCGTCCTAAAATGCACCATTTAGCTTCCATTTTGCAAAAGGTTCCGGGGCAGGCGCGTGGCGAGGATTTTGAAAAAGGGGGGATGCAAATGGGGGAGGGGGTATTTCCCGATGCACCACCTTGGCATATTTGGTGTTAAAGCTCTTGAAAGTATATATCATCTATTCGATTGTTTTTTTGGTGCTAATAATCCTGACAGTGTAGTGTATACACATTCCATTCTTTTTATTTCGTGCTAAAGAAGTTGAAAGTGTATATTATACATTCCTTTTTTTTCATTAAGTTAGAACATATAAATGTTTTCATTTTGATTCCGAAAATTGATTTTTTAATTTTATAACAAATTATCCACTCAAAAAATATATGATACTTTTTCAAATAATCCAATCCACTTGAGAATTGAAAAAAAATATAACCCAAAATCTACTCAGATTACCAAAAACAAATACTCCAATCCAATCCACTCGAGTACTGAATTTCAGTAATCCGCACAACACTGCTTGTCACATATTTGTTGACAGTTTCATCGGGAGCATACGATCTAGAGTTACTTCAACATTAACATCTGATAGCAATGACTTTTGTATGCGACTATTGAAGTCAACATCATGAACTCAAACAAAAAGTGTTCTTACAAACATGTTTGTATAACTATTTTAGTTCGGCGTTGGTGCTTACAATAGTCATTTTGTATAATATACTCTATAGTAACTTTTCACACTATAAAAAATGATGAAAAAAATATGAATATCTCATAAGTTCAGGTTTCCTAGGCGTAAATTAGAACGTCCGAATTCGGTAGTTTGCGATACAAATTGCCTATCTGTCATCCTGAACAAAAAGATACCAAAAACCACAAAGAAACATTGCTCTCTCTCTCTCTCCTTTTCATTTCGATTCATTTCAGGAATCTAGTTAGATCCTCTAAATACAGACACTTTGGGAGTTTTTTTTCGGGGAGATTGCCATTAACATCGAGATTTTAAAGATTGAACATCCTCAATAAAAAAAATGCTTTTAGGAAAATGCTAATGAGGCTATCGTCTTTCTTCCGATTCTTTTTTTCAATGTTCACAATTTGTACGATGTGACGGTTAAAAGTTTTTTGAGTTTAAAAAAGGAGATTGTAGCTTTATAAAATGACAAAGACCTTTTACACACAAACCTCTCATCTTATTGACCATGATGTTACAACGAGGTTGTTACTCGTTGGATTATCAGGTTCCTAAAAGAATTATCGTCGGCATTGGTTAAACAATGGAGAACAATTAGTTTAAAAGTTATGATGAGCAGTTAAAAACATTGGATGGTGTGTACAAATAGAGCCGGAGGTTAATGTCGGACCGGCCTTTCATGTGATTTTAAAGTAATGCGAGAGGCGTTAAACGTCATATAAACATTATGTGAGATTACGCTTCTCGTATTTATGTGATCGATCTTAAAGTAAAAAATACTTGAGACATTTTTACTTCGAAGTCTGACATAAAATTGTCTGGTCATACTTGACAACAAGGTTATTGTGTCGGTCAAGTTGCCTTCTTTTGAATAAACGATTAAATATCTAAACAGGATAAAGTCTCCCAAGACATTTACTTTCGCATGAAAACGTTATTACAACTCAGACGGGCCCAATGATTGTCAGTTAAATATTTCATCATAAGACGAATTGTGAATAGTATATTTTCTAATGACAGATATTCATGTATATTTCTGGGTAAAAGCAATCTAAGTCAATAAATCATAGCTGTCTAGACATATTCCGCGAAATATAATTGTTGTCTTTGACCAGTCTGGGTCTTTTCACGGAGGATGGTACACTTCAAATGGTCTTTAAATCGGATCCCCAGGCGCACGAGTGAAATTATTGACTGTTGTTCGTATAATAAAATTATCGTTTTGAGAAGATAGCGCGTTAGATGGCGAGTCGTTACCGAAATCTCGGTAATGGCCGGATTTTTTCTTTATATGTTAACAATTTCATTGACATCTGAATATAAAACAACGTTTTTCCAATAATATAATGACTTTTATAACGTGTAAGTGGAAGCCCATTTATATGTTGAGGGAATGTTTTCAATTAATGGTATATAATGATTTGATATTATTAGATATTAATGGAATTTTCAAACCAATACAATGCCTAGTCAAAAGTAAAGCTCACCCAATGTCACCAAGACTGTTTTATTGGATTTTTTTTCGTATCTATTTGTAATGTATCTATCTGCTGTACTACGACTATAAGAAAACTAGAAATGCATTTTATTAGTTTTTCAGTATTATTCTTTATGAGCTGACGTCTATTTCCATGACGTCACACTGGTCAAATTGGACAATAAATCGGGAACTAATTGTCGTAGTGCAAGAATAATACATATTTAAGAGATTATTTTTGACCATTGATCAGTCCCTGGTCGGTATTGTAAAAATTTCTTAATGATGACAAAGTGGTAGAAGACTCTGGCATTTTGACTCTAGACATATTGTTCTATAAAAACGAAACACAAGCTTGAGTTTCAATTCTTCCTCATAATTTGACATAAGAGCTTGTCTTGACTATGGCGTTTGGTACACTATGTCTATAGTTGGTTAGCTCATCAAACAGTGATTTGTTTAATGTTAACAATTGACTTAATGATTTAATCTGTTAAAAATACACATGAAAATAATGGTTGTGAATTGAAAGAAGCTAGTTAGGCTTAGTAAAAGATTGCATAGTATTCCCTAAAGTGAATAAAAGCTCTATTTAAAGACTATACACAAATATAACATTTACAATTTAAGATAGTCAGCAAACATTTGTTGTTCCTTAAATTGTATAATTAAACTCTGGCTTACTAGACAAGTGTGTGATACGTGTGTGCCATTCATTATTTTCCAGACACGTCTAAATAGAAAAATTAAAGCCAGAGGGAATTTAAAAATGCATGAAATCATCGTGTTCTCGATGATTACAATCAAACAGCTCTCAAATTAAACGCTCAAAATGAGCCCGTGCTCCGCTTCAGTAACACGCATAAATATCAAAATAGATCGTAATGCAATTTAAAAGACTTTGGTTTTATATGTTTTACCACGTAACCACTAGAAATACTTCTAGGAATATCATAATATCAATCCAAGCACGTGACCGATTATTCATGTATGCGGCACTCAGAGTCGGAAAGAGTTGGGGTTTTTTTGACGCCTTGTCTATGTCAAAACTATTGAGCAAACTTATTACCATTGCATTTTAATGCAATGTATTCCACTGCATTCTTGAGAAATAAAGGCCTCAGTGCGAATAAAATTTCATATAGTTTGTTTGTTTTGGTAAACACTTGCTTTGATTGCCACTTTGCCAATATACTGAAATGGCTTGTTTTATGTTGTCTATTGTGAGCACTTTCGTTATCTACCATGGGAGACATATCTCATATGGATGCAGTAGAGGCAGTGCCGTTGCGTTGAGTGAGTGTTTACATGTACATTGAATGAAATCAGTCACTTTAACTACGGCCATTTTGCACCAAAAAGTGGTATGAATTATCATAGCACATATATTTCCTAGTCTTTTCAGAATTATTATCTCCTAAAGCACTTATGAAAACTGCAGATCGCCAAAAGGGATTTAAGGTTAGCTATTTAGAGATAAAATGATATTAGTTTGACTGAATTTTCATATTCGTTATCATCGGAGCGCTTTTTAAAAATATCACCATTTTAAGTAGATGTAATGGTATTATTTGTTAACGTTTGCCATCTGTAGATACGTTTGAATTGAAAGAGAGGAAATCATAGACACACCCTATCTTAAAACGACTTGCGGAAAAACTACGCGTATCTCTATTTAGACATGTACGTATTAAGATAAGTTAATATATAGTTTTAGTAAAGAATATATTGAAATAAATTGTATATTCAAAGCGCTAGTCATATGACGTTTTAGTTAAATTGATTTTTGAGGGGTTGGAATTTCACTCATGAAAATTGATTATACTATTCCTTGATATGTATGATACATATATTTGAATTGTGTTAAATGTTTTTATTTATGTTTATATGTACATTTATTCTTCAGTCATACTCGTTTTCGAAATTCAAACAACTAATAGAACGTTGGGGTTGTTGGTGGTGTTTAATAAGTCAGAGGCCAGTTTTAGATCCACAAAGCCCACTGAGATGATCATTTACCGTTCACATAAATCAATGTATAAGTACACGTATTTAACCTTAACCACTCTCAGACATGCCAGCACAAGTAAATATAACCGACATTGATGAATCGTCTAGACTTCTAATACTTATGAACTACTCAATGTCTACATGTACCCATTGACAAACGAGAAAAGTGATTAGTTGAAATAGTAATGATACCACTCGGACCCAAACTCTTAAGCGTCGATTTTTTTAGTGGAAGGTTTCATCAATTTAATGGTATTTTAAATAATTATCTAAATGTTATTGTATTTGTATTGCTAAAGGCCAAATTAAGAGTGATAAATGTTAAGACATCTTTATTGTGATACAACGTATTCACACAAAAATGTTTTTGAAAGTAATGAGAAGCGATTATATAACGTCTATTTGGTCATTTGAGGTGATGGTCGATGGTAAAAAGACGAGATAATGAAAATTGTTTACATAGTACCTTAGTATGTTCTGTTAAAACAGTAAATATTATAGCTGTAGAGAGGTAACAACATCATATATTTGCGCGAGATGATGAAAACATCTGACACAGAATTGAGATAGAAAGAGAGATACAAAACCTCCGCAACGCAAAATCAATCAGCAAAACGTAGCTGTCTAAATAAATCAGACAAATAGGGGTGTTGTTGAGTTTAGCATACAAAGTGAACATCTAAAGCAATAGAAGCTCCTTGATACTATACTTTGATACACCGAAACCTAAACTATCAGCAGAAGAATAAGCTTACCGGGTGGGCTCTTCGCTCAAATGTAGGATTTGATATAATCCAAGGATTGTTGCCTACCGACTGTTGGTACTGTTTGGAACTACGCAATTCTGCTTCATATCAATTGATACATACAAAAGCTCGATAAAAATGATACTATTGGGGGGGAGTATTGAAGTCTCGCATACAAGTTCAGATGTGACATGAAAGACAACTTTGGACAAGAATTGTATAACATTAAAATGATCACGTTTACCGTAACCTGTAGTACAGCTACAAGCGTACAGGACAGGAGGTGTGTTTTTTTCGGACTAAAAAATGAAATTAAGGCGAAAAAATTAAGAAATTCTTGCAGATTCGGTCGAAAATTATGATAAGAAAACTCAAGAAATTCGGACTGAATTTGACCAGTGAGATATTTTGGGAAAGCATGGATGTACCCAGGGGGCGGGATGTTGGGATTCATCCAAACTGGGACTTGAGTGTTGTTTTTTTCCCTTATCTTTCTGATTCCACAATGGCTCTAATTAGCACTATTTAACTCTTTCACAATGGATTTAAAATTCACCATTTAGCTTTTATTTTTATGATTTGTCACCATTCACATTTTCATAGCTCCAAAATGAACTATTTAGCTTCCATTTTTCAATGGAACCCCTAAAATAGCTTTAGAATGCATTAATTAGTTTCAATTTTTTTTCCACTACCCCCTTTTAACTAAGCTCAAAAGAAATTTGCATTGGATATACGGCTTTCAAAATAAATCAATAGAATTCAATGCGTTCAAGATCTCTTGTGTTACAAAACGTGTTTCAAGCTTTGAAAATTACTCAAAATAACACTAGATTCACCATTTAGCTTTCTGTTTTCAAAACATCCGGACCCTTAGTATACTATATTACATTCAGCAATAAAAGAAGTGAAGTCAGATGGATTTCTTACTGAACTGAGGGAGTGAATGGAAAGGCTGGGAGAGGTGAATATGATGACATTATCGGCAAAAAAATGAAAGAGGTTAAAGTCTGATTCATTTTTTAAAAAGGAAAACGACTTTTTAATCGCAAACACCTCTACCAGCATTAAAACAGAATAGTATACACATGAAAAAGCACGGACCTCTAGTCAACTTTGAGTATATAACAGCAGATATATGCAAGATCACATGCAAGGTTTGTCGGAGAAGATGGTTGCGTTTTGTTTGTTTGTATATTTCATCATTTACCTATAAGCTCGACTGATGCCAATTTATGTTATTTCTGCGTTTTGTAGGCTCACGTTTTTTTTTTTAACACTTCGGTGCTTCACTTTGATGTGTTAAATTTTAGTGCTGAGAATAGAAGCACACGAGTGTTTAAAAGACGAATGTGTAAAGCAGTAAATATAATTTTGAACATGAGCTGTTACGTAATAATTTGTACTAAATGATTACATTAACACATGACATGCATCACAAATAAATCAAATGATTGCGTGACGTGATGTAAAAACCTGTACATTCTAAAAAAATAAGTGAATATAACTTTTGCAAGATGTTTATCTTATAATATGTGTCTCATCGCCTAATTGAGTTGAATTTGTAAGAATCTGGAAACATACTTAAATTAACCCAATGCAATTATATCTTCTCATTATGTCTTATCACTAGATTGCTGCTTGTGGAGCTAGATTCAAGTAGGATACAATTTCATCCTTATTGTCTTAAATGTCTGATTCGGGCAGTCTTTAAGCTATGGCTGTGATATGTTTACATAAATATCAGCTTGAAAACAATCATTATTTGTATTTCTGTTGCTAGTTGTGTGACAATGGATATTGGATATAATTAATAGGTCACTGATCTAGTAGACTTGCAGATAATTATAATGGTCCTTAGATAGAAAAGCAATGAGGAAATTATACAACTCTTCGAAAAAAAAATCGGACTGCACAGAGAAAAATGTCCTTTCCTGGAAACGTTGGCGTTTCATATCACAGCAAACTCTGTTTGAAGAGCTACCTTAAAGTCAAGCAATGTGGAAATAATTATGTGAAATAAGATACTTATAAAACATTGTAAACATTTTGTTATCTGTATACCTTTTTACCATTGTCTGGTAACCAATGGAAATGCAAACACAACTATATGAACACAATTTAATGATTGCTAAAGCTGAAGCAAGAACAATATTCTAAACATAATTATGTTTTTGTTTTCCAAATCTTATTATGCTAACAAAACGCGTCCAACATATAACGAAACAAACACAATTTCAATCATGTTATTATGTACGTGAATATTTAGAGAGAGATATGCAGTTCTAGACTCGAAGTTCGGGTTCATTGAGTCTTTTCCTTCCCCTCCAATATAGTTTATGATTACATAATTACATCTTATCCAAGAGTAATCTCTATCTGCGTTTTAATCTATTTCATACTAACGTTTTGCAAAGTTTTCGCCTGAACAAATGTCAAAATTATGTTCTCAATCCTTCAAGCTCAATGTTTTCTTCTAATGTCGCGATGACTTTTTGAAAATGAAACTGTTATCTAGCAATGACTGACATGAAAAAGTTTACATGATTCGTATAAAAATAATAGTTTAACAAAATGAACAATATGCTAACAGCGTAGGAGAACTGCTGGTTTGATCAAATATTTAGAGTGTAAATAACAATTTGTCTATGCAAACACGTTTGAATATTGTGGGTTTTTTGTTAGTTGAAAATTACGGTTTTTGAGAGACTGAAATATAGTTGGGTTGTGTGTTGTTTATTTTGTTGGCCCGCTACCGATTCGGACGAAGACATCTTTTATTGTGAGCAAACCTGATCATGTTTTATTTAATGCTTTAGTCACTTATGGTTGAAAATATTGGTGCATCCATTCACCCAGAAGACGCTGACTTTCCTGATTCAGAAAATAACTCCTATATTTATACATCTAATGTGACAATTGAAACAATTGCATGAAAGATTGAAGGCTTAATTCGAAGATGTGTTGATATATCATGTTATCAATCGAGAGTGTGATAGTCTGATTAGAAGTTTAGATTGAAGTTTGGATATTTTCTGCCCTCTTTTGACATGTTATGAATACATTATCATTTACAATTCAAAATGAATTATAATTATATATCAGCGTTTAATATTGTTACGCCAACTCATTGCAAAGTTGCTGTCATGAACGAATACCAATGAGCCTCTCCTTACAACTCAATATTTGCTTTAGATATCGCAATCACATTTAGAAAATTAAACTATTATTTAATATTGATTGACAGGAACAAGTTTACACAATTCTTTGGACATCATAGAAAATATCACGAGTTTAATTAAATGACAAAATATGCTGTTGATCTTATTTCTTGAGTGTTTACTCAAATTGTTCGATGCAAACACTGATAATACATTGTTTTATTGTCCTGTTAATTGTGTTCTGCGCTAAAATGGGCATCATCCGGTGCGGACTTCTAGAGTGTCACACCCGCTCCTCAAACTTCTCTGGCTCATAACATTGCATCGTCATTCTGAACAACAATACTACTTGAAAAACGGAGGTTATATTTGTTTTCAATAATTTCTCATTTAAAGGGACAAAAGCTAAAAACAGGAATTAACACAAGTAATGTGTAATGACTTCTTGGTTTGGTACATTAATTTTATTAGTTAAAAATACTTGAAGCATGTCGAAAATAAAGGGCTCCAGTTTCATTAAAAAAAACAATGTCTATCGAACTCTCATAGCGAGGAGAGCATTGGGTGTCTAATAACTAAATCAAGGAAAAAATGTCTTAAGTTCTATATGGAAATATTTCAAACTAATATTCAGTGTATATCAAACTCCAGTCCAGGAGAGCACTGAAAATATTTTTTCGCACAAAAAAATGCATACATAATCAGTAAAACGTGTCTCGCTTTTGATTAAATGATTGCATTTTTGGAAAACCAAACTCACGTCAGAATAAAAGACCGGAAGTAATGATAAGGAACTTCTTTCTCTAATAATTCCTATACGTCGACGCGATAGCCGTAGACTTAAGATCTGGCGTTGAAAAACGTTGTGGGTTTGAACCCCGCAATGTGACAACATTCTCATTGTTAATAGTTTGCTATCGTGTTCCGCCCGTCCACCCAGCAGGATAAATGGGTCACTGACTTGTAGGTTTTGTATAGTTTACTCACTATCGCTTAACCGACTGACTCACTGTATACTCTCAAAGCACATGTTATTCTCGATAGAAGTGATTTGCTTTGTTCTCTGAAACTATATGGGTATCTTCGTTGCCTTTCTTGGTAATGAACTGTTAAGCGCATTTAGCAAGCCGTTAACTTTGAAATGCGCTATATAAATACTCTGTATTATTGTTATATATTACAGTTATGTCAAGTTTAAAAATGTTTCTAGAAAAAAAATGTATCGTTTTGTTGGAAATAGTGTTTCGAAAATGGCTGAGAGCGACCATTTTGGATATTTGTACGAAATATTTCTTTTCTAGACATATTTTAACCACAAATATGAATTTGTCATCCCAAAAACCATAAAAACATAAATAACACTTCACTTTTCAAAGGAATAAGGAACTCGAAAATACTCACGAGTTACGCTCTGAAGTCGGATGCGTTGCAGAGAAAAGTACCGTAGGTCAAGGACTTGCACTAGTTTTCCTTGTAACTCACGACCTATGGTAATTTTCCTTGCAACCGATGATAAATGTTACCGTAAGTGTTCATTTGTCTTATTTCATCAAAACTCTACTTAGACACATGCCACCATAAGTGATATGTGCGTAGTTCTAGTCGTTGTTGTAAGCAGAAATCTGAAACACAAGCTTTAAGTATCTAATGTAATGTAATACGATCTTTTTCAATCTTTCTCCTGTTATAAAGGGTTAGACAGGTATGCAATAATTTCTAGGCTGTTGTGAGTATTTAAGTGTGCGCATTTCTGAAAATTAAGGTCTACATTTTGACGTTAAAATGTAATACATATAACATATTTGTTATTTTTTGGGGACATTGTCAAAGGGACTTTTTGATTGATTTACTAAGATGTAGTGAAGATGAGTGTGTTAGCAGATAATCCCTAAACTCCGGACAATGAACAGTGAACAGTTTGAATTAAATATTTATGTCCCTCTATTTTTTTTCTAATTATGTTAATCTCGTCTTTAAAGTTAATAATCCAGCTTTGGACATTGCACTTATTCCACTATCGTCTGTATAAAGTTAGTAGGTAGCACAATAGCACTTTAAAGTGTGTACAATATTTAAAACCTAAACAAAATGATATACAGTTCTTGTCAACCATTGTTTATTTAATTATAGTCCGTTCCACAATTAATGATTTGGCCTTTTTCCTTATATCTTTTGAACAACTCAGCCGATTTCACTCACACTTTGCACAGCAGGTTTTCTTCGTTCACCCTAATAGAATCGAATTCTTTTTTTGTTTTACCTGTAATGGTTCAAAAGTTGTTTAAGAAACTATCACTAAAAAAACACGCAACCCTTAACTCCTAACTTTTTAGAGTCTTACAGA
>JAUUEB010467724.1:0-11749 GCA_032362205.1 Clione limacina | reverse complement strand
AGCCCAAGGGGCTCGAGTTGAAAAAATATATTAATTTATTTGTGGTGCCTTGAAGAGTATTCACTATAATTTTTAACGTCTGTTAGCATTCAGACATGCAGTTTGTGATGTTGTTTTCCTTTTTAACGAAGTATCAATTTGGTTATTAAGGTGGATTGATCTGGGGGGGATACTTGATGATTTCTTGAGCCTCTGGTCAGTTTTCGTTTTAAAGGAACCAAACCTCTTTTAATACTTTTAAAAATGATTTGGAAAAGAAAAAAATACCTAAATGACTTTAAAAACGATACATTTGCATGGAATAATTTTTATTATACACTGAATATAGTGCAACTAGTTGCTTGTCAAAATATGCAACATTCTGTGGCAACATTTTTTTTGTTAATTGTATGACTTGGCTTCAATGGTTCCGAATATTGGCTACAAAAAGGCACAATTTTATACAGGCGAGACAACCGGAACTTGTAAAGGAAACATACAATGAGGCTATTGGCAAACAAAGTGGTACTACATGCTCACTGCACCCACCCTCCCTAAAATGTAAATGACTTGATGACATCTGAATAGTATAGATAGTGATTGGATAATGCTCTCGTGAAGCAGCTAGGGGCCTTGGAAGCTATTTATATCTATATGCTTTTATTTGCATTTATAACATTGTCAAAAGGTTACTTAGACACAACCGACATCGTCATGGTTAAAACATAAATGTAGCCCAGACGCTTATTTCAAACTTTCATTAACCATTGAAATTTTGATTTTGGACTTTTTACCATATAAAATCTATTTTTTAATTAATTCTAGTGTCTGCCCTTGAACGCATTTTGGCATGACATTGCACACATTTAATCTCTTCTATATGACTATGTGTAAATCAATTCAATGGATACACGTATGTGTAGTTATATAAGTCAGTTATTAAACTAAATTAAATTGACACTTAAGGTTCCAGCGTGTTTTATGACAAAACATTTTATCTATGGAGATGGTTCTTTCTAAACAATTAAGCATATATAATATCAATTATCAAATGAACCAAAAGAGCTTCAGGTCACTCGAGCATGCTCGTGGCAATAATACAAATATTATGAATATTTCCTGAATTCCCGCTACTCTCAGGGAGCGCAACTTGCCAATTAACGTATGTAATCTGACCGCTGACATGACCCTGTAATTGTGATAACAGCATGGCACGTGTCGTTAGCCAGATGAACTAAGTGATCCTCAGATTCGGCGCTGTGAGTGTGTGGGCTTTAAATTTGATAAGCAAATTTAAAAGAAATAGAAAATGTATTTTGGTAAAGGTTAGCCGTTTTATCAGTGACATTGATTCATGTAGATGTTGTCCCGTGCACATTACAGTAATCTTCGTCTTTATTACGCTCTTGGAAAACATCTTTTTTTGAAATTTTGTTCGACTAACATATTCATGATCTGTTTAAGCCAAGCCCCAAACATTCAGTTTTTTTCATATTGATTCCCAGGCGCGTAGCCAGGATTTTGAAAGGGGGGGGGACAACCTTGGATATTATCAAAGCAATGGTCGCAAAGCGGCCGTAATTTTGGGAATTGTTTAAAATGATGCAACATTTGAGCATTTTGGATCTCAAATGGGGGAACTTTCCACCATGCCCCCCTGGCTACGCGCCTGTTAATTCCATCCATTTCATAAACTGTAAAATAAATGTTGATATCTTACCATAATATATAATCAATTGTTTGTATTTGGAGTATCAATATATCTAGGTCAGAAACTATCAGATATGTGATCATAGACGAATTGAACATTGATTTACGATTTATTACAGATGACACTTATTTTAAAAATAGCACAATTTTCTCTGAGATAGGGACATTATATGGATCAGCTAGAAGGCGGTGTTGTATTAAGCTGACATTAATAGCGCAAAAAGACATATGTGAACTGGTGATCTTATTACTTTTGCCTCCCAGGATATCTGATCTGAGATCATGAGAGATTTGTATCAGTGTCTACCGGAATGGTTTGGGATTAGTCGTGGTATTATTTTGGCCCAAAAAGGGAATGCATGGATTTTCGGAAATGTTTTGGTTAGCCATTGAGTTACATGATTAATTCAATTGAACAGAGACTTCGATATCATCTAATTTTTCCAAACCCTCACAGATTCTCGAATGTAAATTATCTGGATTCATGAATTGATTAAGAATAATTAATTTACCTCTATGAATCTGATTCATAGAGGTAAATTGATTATTCTTCCTCACAGATTGGTTTTCTTTTTTATCTTAGAAATATTGTGCTTAGTCACACACAAAGAGCAAAGACATTAAATAATGTATCAGTCCCTCTTGTTCGCTCTCCTGCTACTCAAATGTTCCTAAACTGTTTTAATAAAAATAACTATAAATTTCATGTTTGCTCGTTTCACAATCACTTGCGCAACTTGTAAATTGAACATACTTATTTTCAGTTTCCGCAACCAGTTAGCACGCCATCCTTTTTTTTCCATGAAGCTGAAAACATAAATGTGTGTCTTAATTAAATTTCTCGGGGGAAATAATAATAATTAAGTGGTTAGATATTACGTGCAAAACATAGGTTTGCATGAGTGCACTGATAAAGCAATCAAAACGGAACGCTTGGGATGAGTTGTTGGTTGATGTTTTTTATCTTGAAATGGGCGGAAGTAAAGACAACCTTCACCGTCTCCGGGGTTAGTCTAAAATGTTTTACATGATCCCACTTTCCTCTAATAAACCAGTTATGCAATGTTTTTGCTGCTTCTCGTAACCACTATTGGATCAACAATTCTTTTTATAAAAAATCTTAAATGTTCTTATACAAACAGGACGTTTTGTCTGAGAAATTGAACACGTCATTGAGATAAAATATCTCGTTTAATCTTTACTAATGAGTTTGGTAGACACAATCTGAACGTTGGGAAATATAGCATAGATTTGTTGAGACAAGTTTAAAAGAATGAAATAAGCTTGTGTCGTGTATACTGAATATAGTGTTAAGAGAGAATAGGGGAAACACAATTACAGTTTTCATGTTTGCATGAAGTTTTTGATTAGGGTGAATATCTATTACTTTACAGCTTCCATGTTTAGACAAAACAATGTAAAGTAAAGGAAAGGAAAGTAAAGTAAAACTAATGTAACTTTCTAGGTCGGACTGATTTTCTAATGAGAAATACGAAATCTGAAATCTATGTTGATATCATGAAGTAACAAATCGCTTAAATACCCGGTCATGATCGTAGTTTGAGAACAACTTGTATAATAATTAATTGTTTTATAAGCTGTTGTGTACATTGAATATTAATAAAGAAAGAAAAAAATGTTTATTGAAGGTGCAGCTTGATTCATTAGTGTATCCGGATTATGATGTATGTTTGATCGTATTAAAGTTTAGATTCATGGCACGGTTACAGAGAATATAAAGTCAAAATTAAAAAAGTATAATTACATTTCTCACAATCAACCACATTACACCAAAAGCTTAACAGCACATTTGGTTACATCTACAAACACATAACTAACGTTTCAGGTCGATTGAGTCAAAATTGTGGCTGTAATCACATTGTATACACATATTACATAAACAAATAAACATACAGATTTTCAATTCGATTATGTAGATTGTGAACGTTCACTTTTGGTTATTGGAAATATATCTTAAAAAACATTCAATATGCAAGAATGAAAGGGAGCATTGTAAACAAAAATGTTTCATTTGAGTCTGGAAAATAAATGAAAGAAATCTTACTTTTTTATGATACAAAATATAAGCTATAATTCAAGCTTATGAAAAAGATACTCAACGACTGTTAAAAAAAAGATCACCCAAAAATGTCATTTTTATTTTTTTCAAAACTGTGTTTTCAACTAGAAGTTCAACCAAAATAATTTACGAAGGTATTTAGTTCTATACATGTATGAAGGTGGAACGTCAACCCTGTCGAACACAAATTTAACAATTATTACGTAAGATGGGTGGTAAGATGTCAACTCACTTGCTGGATTATGTACTTGTTTCTTCAATGTCAAATTTTGTTACTGCAAATAATTAAATATTTGTGTATATTTAAGTGTCAAGAATGCGTGACAAACAGTTCTCAACAATAACTTATTTTGTTTTAACAAATATCGTCTACGTGATCTATTCTGTTTTACATTTAAATTGTTTGTAGAATGGCCTTTAGTCTTCTTGCTAATCAAAACATTGGACGTTCAATAATATAAGTATAATAATAACATAAGATCATAAAATGTTATTTAAGACAAATAAACCTGTCAAAGTAATGTTTCTTGATGATGATAATCCTCACATAAAAACCACTCCGATTTTTAAACAAAAATCTTATTTGTTTGTTGAATTTACGATTTTTATCAACACATATTATGTTCTGTTCCAGAAAAACGCTCTATTTAAGGTTAAAATCGTTTAGAGAAGTGTGATAGAGACGGGTGGGGAAAATTAGAGGTAGAGAGATTGAATTTAATACAATTCTTTCTTTTTATTATCTTTATTCCTGTCATATTTTTGTTATCAAATATTGAAGCATTAAGAACAAAGTTTATTCTGATGAGTGAACAATGATCAAAGAAAAGAAACAATTCCTACTCGATTATAATAATGTACTTACCATTTTGTTCTGAGATGATATTAACACAGGTAATGCAGAACGGATTTAAACAAATGTTGGAGCCATATAACCTAGGACCAATCACCATAGATTTATGAGTAGCATTGGTTTAAAACAAATCATTTGTAAAAAATTACTCATACTGTATCGCATTAAGCATTATATATTTTGTTTCAAGATTAAATAATCAAGGTCTTATTCCAAAAGTCCAAACAGAAACAATTAATTCAATCAATTCAAAATGCTATATTCATTCCTTGTTGATTTTTATCGTGAGATAAACTCCTCTTTCCTTTGTATTGACAAGGCACGAAAAAACGTACAGCGCGCGACAAGCTCTGAGGCTTGAGTTGTGATTTGGTATCAAGAAGAGAGCAAAAACGAACACTTGCCTCGCGCCGCGACTTAATACGTGGAGTTTGGCACATTTTATTTAAAACATGTTTCTCTTGTCATGTAAATAACGATTAAATTTTTAACTGCATGTTGGACATGGACACCGTACAATTTAATCACGACATTTATTCTAACATGTTTGTCATATGATATCTTGGTGATAGTTTTTGGTTTAGTTGAATAAGGTTTAAATAATCATTACGGCATTTGTGTAGGTAAGTTTCGCCTAGAATAAACTTTGTGAATCTCAGAACAGATGATCTGACGTTAATAAGCTCTCCGTAAATATAGGTGAGACAGTAGATAAACGTATAGATTTTAATAGACAGAATCTGCCAACCATCATGTCATACGATATACATAATATAATTTATAGTTATTTTCTTGTATATAATTAGTTTTATTTTTTGTAGTTTATAACTTCCGGCTTAGAACATACATTTTAGAGTGTTGCACAATGTGGTAAATGTTCGCGGAAAACACGAAGTAGAACCAAGTTCCATTTTCTTAGATTTTTTAAAGTGTTTACTCGTCATTAACTATGGTGTTAAAATAATAAACCCTTCTTATGATACAAAGTTAACCACTGAACACTTAAACTGAACACATCAAGATCTATCTACTTGAAATATTGCTTGGAGGTATAGATCCCAGGAGAATAATGTCCGTTTGTTTTCACTGTCGAAAAAAAAGTGGGCAACCTACATTTATAATTGCGTACTTGACGTAGGCTCGTTGGTCTAGGGGTTATTTGAGAATTTCATACTAATCAACGCGAAGCTCCCAAGCGAAAAATATGACTTCAAAAAATTCCATACTAATTTTAAAAGATTCTAAAATACCGAAGCACAAGTTTTTATTTGTGCTGCTTGTTAGAATATTTTTAAAACGATATTTTTGTTTTAAATTATTTACTTGAAAATACGACATGACCCCATTGAATACGGATGTTCAACACAGCGTTAAGTTTGATGCGCACCAGATCCATAATAAATGAACTTTTGCTTCCGAGGGTACAATTTTCTACACACCCATATTGAGAACATTATAGAAAGTACTAGGTGTTTAAAACTTTTAAAATCATATTTTTTGTAGAAATTTTGAGTATTTTGGATATTTGTGATTTTAAAATTGCAATGAGAGGGAGCGTAACGACCAAATTGTCGGAGGATTGAAAGCGCCTAGGTTGTGTAAGGGGGTTTCCTTCAAGATTAGAGTATTTGCACGAATATTTTGCATGAATTGGGAGGGGGTGGTTAATATCAATAATGCATTTAAAACCTTAGAAGATTATTGGTCTTTTGACACCTTCTTCTTTCTTCTTCTTCTGTCAAGCTGATTCTTAGAGGAAGTACCAGGTGTTTAGAACTGTTTAACTAATATTTTGTGTAGACATTTTGAGTTTTTCACTTAGATATTTGTGATAATAGAATAGCAATCAGTGGGAGCGTAACGACCACATTGACGATTTGAAAGGAGCGTTTAGCGACCCGAAATTCTAGTTTTACATATTTCTTTAAATATACCATAGTAGTAGATTTTGTTTCAGTTTTTCAAAGAATGAATTAAATCCGATCAGTTTGAATATTCACCTACATTTCTTACTGAACTTAATCGTAAAATGACGTTATTCTATTTAGTGTTGATCAACAAGCCATGACAAAAAAAACATCACGCTCCAAACTCTAGTGTTTTGATATAAACTTAAGAAAGAAACATATATCATCTCGACTTATAATCTATTAACCTTAACAGTTGTATATTATTCAGTTTTATCTTGTCAATATTGTTAATATATGGTTTACAATATCTGAATGATAGCTTTTGGTTTAGTAAAATTAGTTTTTTTTTATCATTGTCACATTTTTTGTAGGTAGAGTTTAACCTTTATGCACTTTAAAACAGACAATCTGACATTGATGAGCTCTCCGTAAATATCGGTGAGACAGTTAAATATGCGTGTACGCTTCATGAGGTAGACTCTGCCAACCATCATGTCATATGATATACATAATCTTATATAAAGATACATTTGTGTATACAATGTAGTTACTTCTTTGAGAGTTATTGGATCAAGGCCAGTTTTATCACAAATAAAATATAAAATCTGTTTTAGAGTAGTTTGACGTTGTTGATAATTAAGGCATTTCTGCAATACTTGAAAATTATTTCTTTGAAAAGAGCATTAAACATATTTTGTATAAGTATATATATATAGTAAACTGGTAAGTGGTTTAACATATGTTAAGGCACTGTTTAAAGTGACTATCATCATGGGAAAATATAGAAATTCTTCAGCAAAAGTTACTTCTTCGGTGACAGTTTCTACACTCTTGCTGTGTATACAAATGCGTCATCTATTTCTAGAAACATTAAGCATTCTTCAGCTGCTGTCTTATCATTATAAATCAAATATAGAAATGCTAACACGCTTGTCGTCATGAGGTGATAATCTAGCAATAAATTGATTGTAATATCTCGCTGCTTTTTTATTTTTTTGAATGTTTAACGATGTGGCAAATACTCGCCAAAAAAACAAATGCAGTCCCAAGTTTCTTTTTCTTGGATTAGATTGCAGTGTTGACTCATCATTAATTATTTATTGAAATAACAATCCTCCCTTGTTTGACACAGTTAAACCTCTTAGCGCTTAAGCTGAACGCATTCTAAAATCGATACTTTTAAAAAGACTGCTGAATTAAACACATACCTTTGGGAACATGACAGCTATAACCTAGATGTATCAGAGTACAACGAGAATGTTTTATAATGTTAATCAAATATATTAAAAGAATGCATCGTTTTCAATATCAAATGTTATTATCGCTTATTACATGTTACACACGTTTTATGAGAAATGTTCACCACATTATTGTTTTCGAAGTTATCAACATTGTTTTAAGAAATAAGTTTTCCAAGACTTTTCATTATTCCGTTGTTCAATTCAAAAGTTCATTATATCCGTTCTTACTAGTATTAAATGGATGAAAAAGCCTATTTAGAAAGCAAAGAGTATCTTCTATTTATTGGGCGTGAAAAAGCACGTTAAATCCACTCCATCGACCACATATAATCGAAATATTTGTTAACGAACTATTGAGAGTGTATACAATCACACATAAAAAGAAGCACATAAAGGCATTAATCGTATCATAAATCAGCTATCGCTCTAATCCCGTCAATTCAATAAGATAAACCTTTATACTTACTATTGAGCAGCATATCAATCACATTGTGAACACAATTGTCTCCACATTTTCGAAGATCATATTTCAGATCAGATATTGTCTTTGATTGCTCCTATCTATTCTTTTAGATTTATGGCACGTTTTCAATTAGACATTTAACACGCTCCAGGCCAACCATCGACTTTATTTTGTTAGTTACCCTTTTGTCAATGAAGCAGTATGCGGTCTAATGATGTCTTACAACAATACAATAGCTATATTGCTATGGTTCAGAACTTGTTAAGAATAAATTATTTTCAATGTCAATTCTTTCGTCAAGCTGACTTCTAACGATAAGCATTCGTTATGCACATGATCATTAAGTGTTACGTCTTATGTATTGTATATTAATTGTCACCTCAGTTCAGAATACTTTGTTTAAAATCAATGATGCAATGTTTTTCCTTAAACTGAATCAAGAATGAATAGAAATCACCCGCCGGGTATCAATTTTGAACATATAGAAAATAGATTTTGAAAAACGCTTGATGTCAGCTGATACACCATGTTCTTGGGGAGGGACCATAAAAACCTAAAATTATGTGTATTTAACTTTCTCATCAATATTTTTTCCTCTAGTACTAGCCTAGTGATATTATTGTTTAATTTCTTCGAGTATCTGTTTTTTTAATTAACAAATAATTTACAAAAAGCACGAGAATTAAAAAAAACATGCCATGTTAATAAAATCTTTTTCGAGGTTATCACATTGTCGTTATTAAGTGTGATTTCACAAACTCATTTGCCAACCTTTAAACTTGATCTTATATCATTTGAGCCATAATAAATAGTTTATATATGTTTCTGTTCAACTCTATTTGTATTTCCCCGGTCTCATTTGTCTCATGCGTGTTTAAATGTAAAATCACAATTGTCGCACAAAATGCAATTTCTCAATTCGCACACTCTTTATTTCACTTGAAAATATCAACATATTTAAACTGGATATCAATATCACTTGACTCTAGTAAAGAGTATTTATGACAGCTGATTGGCAGGTGGAGAGTTATTTACCAATGAACATATTTTCTATAAATTGGACACTGTAAAAGTGTGTGTATGTGCGTTAGGTTCCAAAATTTAAGTTGTCGTTGTATATTATGTTATATAAACTTTAGTTACCCTAAGTATCACTATAATAGAAAAAAGCTAAAATGTGATCTAGTGATCTCAATTACGTTGTTTGTCTTTTTTAGATCTATATATATAAATGTCGTAGCTTGTAAACAAAGGGATCTCGTAACTCTTTTCTCTCTTTTCGCTTGGATAAATGTTCTGCAATCCACTTATTGATTTATTCATACAAATATACGATAGATAGTCTTATCTGTAATTATAAATCAGTCTAATCTTGATGGATTTGATTTTCTATTTTACCGATGAAAAAAATAATTGCCTCTTTTCTCCTCATGTTTGCGTAAGTTATATTCGTACAGAAATAGTAACTACACTCGCTGAAATAAACCACGATTTAAATAACAATAACAGTGATAAGGTTGTATTTTTTCCGGAGTTACAGTGGAACTCCTAAAAAACAACATATCATTGCTTATTTGATGACAAATTGCATAAGCAGATAACTCGAAAAATTTTGGCGGAAGGCATATATCACATAGAAAGATAAAACGGGTTTTTAAGACAAACGTTGGGGGGAAAGTAGAGGCCTCTCGACCAAGAGGCGGACCAAGAAGCCCTTGGGTGGACAACGTAAGAGACTGGGCAGGCAAAGAGAAGCACCAGTGCACGAGAATGGCTAACGATAGTCACCTGTGGAGTGTCAAAGCACGTCAATCTCCATAGCGGAGATGACACTTCCAGGTAATCCAGGCAATCTCTAATCTGTACATCTAGAGGTAAAAATACTTATCAAACGCTTATATAATATAAGTTAGTTAAAGGGGTGTAAGTTTTCACTGAAAAACTTCTTTTGTAATTGCTGACGTGTTGTTTTTTTAATTTTTAGTTGGTGGCCAAAATTACACGCTTCTGCTATCAAAATAATGCAAAATATACCTTGGTCATTATAGCACAGAATAAGTAAGCATTAGATGGTCTGTGAAAATAGTATATGGGGATTATGGGTGATAACTGCTGGCGTTTTTCATAAGTAAAAAAAATGCGACGCTTATGGTAATATTTCTCAAGCATTGCTGTCCCTTGGCTATCGAGGTGTAAAAGGATCATTTGGTCATTGGTCAATGACAACATTTTACTTTTTTTTTCTTATTTTCCTTGCAGTATCAGTCTTGATGATTAACACAACCAATCATAGAAAAGTTATTATTTTATTTTATTATTATTAGAGTAGTCTTTTTATTTAGACATGTAGTCATGCGCACCTTTTATTTCGTTTTTAAAAATAACTCAGAGGATATGGGGGTATTACACATGCTATTACATCAAGTCAGCGAGGAATAATTAGTCAAACAGAACAACAATCCATAACACACACAGTGTTGTACTCGAAAGGTTTCCATATCCTTTTCGCTAATAACATTTAACTTTACAAATAAAGACACAAAGTATTTTTATCCATTAGACAAGTCACTGTTGCCAAGCTAGCTTGCTTATATTAATCAAGTTATTTTAGGCATTTTAAATGGTTATCTGAAGAAAACACTAAAATGTGTTCTTTGTGTCGGGTAGTAACAAACTTCTTTACAGACTACGTGCCAATTTCTATTTTGTTTACTTTTGTTGACAGAACATTCCTGTTTCGGAAAATAACAAAGTCAATTCTTTTGTTGACTGAATTCTGCGTTTTTTCTCGGTCGCCTTTGAATATGTGTTATTGATATATAGTATTGAAAGAAGATGGATCGTAGCTACCCGCTATTTTAGTGTTATATATTTCACATGATTGGTAAACATCACCGTACTTTTTTCCTCAATATTGCGCAATTATAAAATATTAGTCATCCTCTTCGGGGCTATTTACCATAACTGTCGTCGTAAGTTCCACCCTCGTAAAAGTGAATCATTTTTTCTTTGTGTACACAATAAACTTCGATATTTGTCTTAACTATCATTGAATCAAATAGTTTCCTAGTTGCATTCATACATCTTTATTTGCACCAGTAACGGCATTTTTTTTATGACGCGACGGAAAGCTATTGCTGAAATTATTCGTTTTCTTAATTTGTCGAAATATTTTATTTTTCGGTTGACTGTAAGAAAGCTTTTTTAGACTATCTACTATAAAGTCTCAGTAATTGTGCCATAAGTCTTAACTTCAATATGAACAAACATGTACCACATTTCGGATGTACTTAATACCGTTTACTCTTTCTCTATTAATATACGATATAAAAACAAGCTGATAAAAAGAGTTAATTATAATAAAGGCTTTGACAAAACTACCGGACAAGCTTAATAACAACATTCCATGTGTTATTTGGACAAGAAGATATTTGAACCTCATTAGGTATATTTTTGAACCCTTCGTTTTGGATATTAGGTATAGGCTAAAACTGTTTTCTTAAAAGTATGAAC
>JAUUEB010467502.1:0-11749 GCA_032362205.1 Clione limacina | reverse complement strand
CAGAGAAAGGTTGGACCTGATGATCTGTTATCAGAGAAAGGCCTGATGATCTGTTATCAGAGAAAGGTTGGACCTGACGATCTGTTATCAGATAAAGGTTGGACCTAATGATCTGTTATCAGAGAAATACCTGATGATCTGTTATCAGAGAAAGGTTGGACCTGATGATCTGTTATCAGAGAAAGGTTGGACCTGATGATCTGTTGTCAGAGAAAGGTTGGACCTGATGATCTGTTATCAGAGAAAGGTTGGACCTGATGATCTGTTATCAGAGAAAGGTTGGAGCAGCACACAATTCTATGCTGTCACTATTCTCTGGATTTTCCATGGATCTTTCTGTTTCTGTGTTAACCACATTTGAATTGCGTATTAATGTAATTTGACTATTACCATGTACATTTTTTTAATTCTTAAATCTTTACAGGATTTATAAAAGTATAAACAAAGTCATTATCTAATGTGTGGTGAAATAGTTCTATTGCACATTATTTCAGTTGTTTGCTAATAACCTTTTACTTTTAAGTATCATATGATCTTTGCTATGTTTATTTCAGATACCGCGACCACTACAAGTGGAACAAAGTGACCACATGTGTTCATAACCTTTTGGGTGGTCAGCGCTGGGCTGACCAGTATGGAGAAATGACCATCACAAACAACAATATTGTCTGTAGACTTACATTTACGAAGGTGACATTTGTGTGTTTGTTGATTATTCTTATTTTTTTTCAGGAATTAAATAAAAAATTTGGAAGAATATTTACCCCTGGCATTTTGATCGCAATCGTAAAAGTTGCTCATGTCACTGTCTGACACTTATCTGTTTGATCGGTTTGAAGAGTAAGGTTTAGGTATTTTTTTCTTTGCATTTCACACATTTTGCACTGGGAACGCAATTTGTTGGAAAAACTATTATAATGGTATTCAAGCTGCAATAGTAATGGACTTAAAATGTTAAGAATGTCATCACTAAAGCTCTTGTCTAATATCATTATTTTATGTACTAATAATAAGATTATTAAGTAGATCTCTTTCAAAAAATCTTTATCTAGCATGTCTCATTATCTAGGGGGTAAAAAAGGAAATGGCATTTTGATAGTAGAATTAAGTAGCCTTACCAGACAATTATTCTTAGTACACATCTAAAATTGGCAATCTTATCGAAATAATGCTATTTATCTCATTTGGAAATTTTGTTTGTTTAGAGTTATCAAGAGCTTTAGAAAGGGGAAAAAAAGGTTTTGCATATAAATCTAATATAGATAATTGAAATAAAATGAATCTCATTTTGGAGTTTTTTTCATCAGGGTTCAAATCATCATTCCCCCAAACGATATGAAGTGTTTGGCAGTATCTTGACAGCTGATGGAAAGGTTGTGCATAACCTCTTTGGCAAGTGGAATGAAGCGTTCTTCTGTGGTCATGCTTCCTCTGCACGATGTATCTGGCGACCAGGTAAGATATTTTTTTCATCAATAGGGATGACAGTTCAGTACAGACTTTTGTACAAGGTGACTGGGTCAATGCTTAAATGAAAATCCCCAAATTTGGGACATATCTGGCCAGCAGGTCCCAAATAAAATTGATACATGTAAAGTTCAGAAAACTTAAAGAATAAGATTGGCACATGTTTTAGGACTTGTATTAAGATTTTTATTGATACAAACACACACCTTAACTCATCATAAAAGGCTTGTTAAATTATTTACCTTAAAACATTTATAAAGTATACGGTATGTAATATGGATCTTGTTATCATTTTTTAGGGGCAATGCCAGAGGATCATGAGCTGTACTACGGATTCACAAGGTTTGCCACAGAGCTGAATGAGATGGATCCTGATATGTCCAAATACCTGCCATCAACAGACACACGCTTCAGGCCAGATCAAAGGTGGGTCACTTGTGCTCAGGAATTCTTTTATTTCCCCCTTCTTGACTATCATTGGAATTGTAGACATAAATAGGCATTGTGTCTGTGGTCTTGTTTGTCTAGTTATAAAATGTCTGCCTCTAGAGCAGTAGCTCACAGTTTAAGTTTAAGCCTCATCTAGGTCATACTTACTTGAGACTCTTATAGTTGATGAATCAAGTGAAGTCACACCTTATTGTGACTTCTTATGTGATTAAGAGAACAAAAACGAATGATCTGTACCAGAAAATATCAATTTATAATGCTTTGTTTGACTTCATGATCATTCATTTTGCAAGTAATTAATCAGTTTTATTGCCTTGTATGATTCATCTCTGCCTTTGGACTCTATAGATTATGCTATTTCAAGGATTGATGTGAATTATATTGGCCAAACAAGGCCTATTTATTTTGAAAAAGTTGCCCTGGTAGGACATCTTGATCCAGCACCACAATCATAATATCAGACTGAAATTCTTTTGGATTTTTCTGGGCAACAGGTTGCATGCAGAGGAACCTCTGAGAATCATTAGAAATGATAATTAATCCAGGCTTCATATTTTGTTTGTATTCGTCTCTATTTACATCTCTGTATTATTTGTCCCTTATTGACATAAAACATTTGTTGTTGATGCAGATTGTTGGAGGAGGGGAAGGTGTCTGAAGCAGAGGCGGAGAAGAACAGACTTGAAAACACGCAAAGAGATAGACGGAAAATGAAAGAAAATAGTGGAGAGGAAGTGATTCCCATGTGGTTCAAGTAAGTCACTCTTGTGATATGTCTGTTTTTTAATGTTGTTACTACTGACAATCTTTTCCATAAAGTTCGATATATTGCAATGTAAAAACTTAATGAATCGCAAGCTGCTTTGGGAATATGAAATAAAAAATTTACTTATCTAGCAAGATGGTCTCTGATGGGGAAATTCATGAAATTATCAACGGCCTGAAAAAATGAATTTTATATTAAAACATCACTTATAGATAACTTAATAGAAAATAGGGTACAAGGAGCATCATTTGACAAAGTTCTGTTTTTTAATCATTCAAAAAGTTATAGTTTATTGTTTTGTCTTTTTCTTTATGTCAATGCTTTCTTTTGTCTGTTTCAAAAATGACTTCTTAGATTTGTTTGGCTATAGTAATGACATAAAATTGATAACTTTTTCTTTATAATTTTGTTTTTGTAATAAATGTGTACTTTTGTTCCACCCAATTTAAAGCTGTTTAAGTCCTCCCTTTATCACTTTCACTTTTTACTTTTTCAGGAAAGTGCTAATTGACAATGGAAAAACAGAAACATACGAATATGAGAAGAAATACTGGGAGGCTCGCAAAGATCCAGGGTTTTCCCGCATGTCATTTGTGCATCTATATTGAAAGATGTTTGATGTCTTTTGACATCTTGTTAAGGTCTTGGGACATGCTCGTCTCAAGTATGCCTTGTGCTGGTGCATTGTGGGGCAGGACCTCAATGATCCTGTCACAAAGACGTCCATTTTGACAAGATGAACTCATCACCAGCTATGGGTGCCTTATTCATGTGAACTAGATGTACAGGGTGAACTACAACAGCTTTTTATCAAAATATTCACAGAGTCTGTTGAACGCATCAGATGTTTTCTGTCAAGTCTTTCTTCCTGTGTTGTGCATTATCATCTGTGGTGATTTATGACAGATGTTCTTGTGTGAGATACAACAAAAACAAACATCCTTAGTCTAATTGTGTGGTTTGATAAGCTTGTAAAGTCTTTGGTTGAAAGTAGCAAATATGTCACTTCCCCTTGAACAATTTATTATGTGTCTGATTTTGATTCTGAAAAAAACAACACATTGTAGGTTTAAATTTTTGAAAAATTTGATTTTGGATGAGCCATGTTTCTTATGATGATCTATGTAGAAGATATTTAAAAATTTCATTTCCAAAGACTTCGGAACCATTTGGGCAACTATGTAATATTTACAGATGCATTTATAAATGAAAATAGTACATAGAACGAAGAAAATGTGTGTTTATATAACTAAGCCAACTGCTTCATTTAAATTGACCGCTAATCAAATTTTGAGTTTGATTTTAATGTCAAAATCTTCAAAAGTCTTTGTTTATAAGGTAACAATGTTATAGCCCTTGCTTTTGAAAGGAAATTGAATTTAAGTTTTTCTGGTAAACTTTCAGGAGATTGACTGGGAACCAAAATAAATGGATAAAAGGGGAGAAAATTAAAACAAATAATTAAATATTTGTCATAAGTTCCCCTGTGATAATGCGTGTTCAATGAAGGAATTATGCAGATTTTTGTCATCAACTCAAAGACACTGAGAATTGTTTGTTTGAGAAATTAACCATGTTGCTTTTATCAGTTATACGATGGTACATTCCATCTGTATTTATGACTTATGGTAAAGTGTAAATGATCCTCACAGGCTGTGTTTGATTAATTGTGATATTGGAAAGTGATGACATGATGGATATTTATGTTTTCTGTGATGAATGAATCTGTCGTTAGTATGCTGTGATTATCTGTCTCTCTTCTATTTACCTTTTTTCAACGCCTGATTCATATATTTGCATTTCATCTTTCAACCTGCTTGACTCACCATCAAACATTACTCAGCTTTTTATCTCAACAAATGTTGATGATGTTTCAAACTGATTTTTCTTCTAAGCCCTTACCGTCTAGAGGAGCCTAGAATTGCTTTTTGATGCTTGTTGCTTTTTTTTTAATTGATTTGATTCCTTATGTAAAATTGTTACAGCTCAATTTCAGACAACGTGTGATCTAACCCAACAATGTTTTAAAAGCTTCAATTTGTGATGCAATTTAAACAATCAAAGATGAAGATTCTTTAATTAACTTTATAGACATTTCCTAATGAATTGTCATAATTATCAAGTACATTAGTTTCTTTTTTACGTCATGGTGTTAACAAAGATATAATGATTGATTTCAAAAAAAATTAATAAATTGCACAAAACAGTACAGTATATAAAATTTGTTCTTGAACAAATGTTGTTTTATTTTGTTGACCGTATGAGCTTACTTCAAAGTAAAATTGTGTTAACTCTTTTATTAAGTTGTCTGTGAAAAATATGTTTTTGTTTACTTTCCTTCCCCTTTTTTGTTTTTATATATCACCATGATTATATATAAATACTATTGGGTGCAAAAGGCTATACATTTGTTGACATTTGTGGTGAATTTTACTATGATGATATATTTCATTGATTCTTGTGATGGAATGTATGTCAAAATACAATAGGTAAGCCCCTAGCATGGGTGTGTCAGCCTCTGGCATTGTTGGATTAATTCAAACTAGGGTTTGGACATTCCTAAGCATGCTGAGGTATGCCGTTATTAAGGTTAGTTATTCCACTGACATGATTTGGGTTAATTCCGTAGCATTACTAAATTTGTATTAACCATAAGATGATTCAATAAAAGTCAACCATTTGTTACTGCTGTTCTTGATCACAATATTATGTTTATATTTTACTGCAGTGTCAGTAGGTAATATTTTACCCTTAAATTTGTTGGTTTTTCCTCTCTCCTCTCTCCATCTTTAATCAGTTTGACTTTAAAACCACATTTTGTTGTTGTCTGTTTATTTGATATTTCAATGATCACTTACACTCAAGGCCTGGTGCCAGCTTTTTGAGCAGTTGTTTGTCTTAAAGTCTTTGATACCATGATTTTTTCTACATGTAACAAAATAATTAAATCTTTATCATATACCCTCTTTAGTTTATAAAGAGTTTACCTACAACCAACCTGTTTTGAGGAATGCATATTGTTGACTCTTATTTAATTTATGCGCTTACAAAATCTATTGCAATTGATATCATGCATCTAGCTGTATGTGGTCTCTGTAGGTAATTAACAGAGTTATTTTTACGCTTTTGTCTGCGTGTACGAGTATGTTTTATCATCATTCCTGTGTATAGAATCAAACCTTTTGTTATGAGCTTTTTATTGATTACTGTGTTCATAATTTATTGCGCAGTTGAATATATTTGCACATTTTGCTTTGTCACCTATATTCAAAGTTCTGAGATGGTTCATTGAATTAAAAAGTTATCCTGGATGAACAATACAGTTTTCTTTAAGAGTACAGTACATACATTGATTGTATATTTGTATGAACTATGAAGAATCAGGCTTTTAAATAATTATATATTATGTTACTAAGACAATTACAGACAGAGAGCGATACAGAGAAGGTAAGTGGGAAATATATAATTAGAGAGATAATAAAGATGAACATAAATGGAGAGATTGAGATTGGTCAATTATAAAATATTTCTAATGAGTAATTATGCATAAAATGTCCCACCTTTCTGAAATTGGTTTTGCAAAGTTGTAAAATATATCACAGTGCAAGAAAAACTTGTTTACAGTTGATGCTCTTTTCTTGTGGAAGTTGTGCCACTTCCTTGTTGTTTTGTACAGATATTTATAATGAGATCAAACTACCAGTTTTTTGCTTTTGCTCTGCTTATAATAATTTTGATTTACAGATATCTTAAGATTCCCGACTCACTATTTGATTGTGCATATTTGTCCCTTGTGTTCTTGTACATGCCTGATGCCATGGTAAAACAAGTCTGAGATGAGAATAAAAGCAAACTTAGACTGGGAGCTAATTGGTCTAATTTGTTATCATAATTTGCTCTACACTCTTCGAGAATATATTTTCTGAAGATTAATCATAAGGTATTTATTTGTATGATTCTGTACCTTTCCTAAAAGGGCAAGGAGAGTGATTACACATTTTTCACATTATGTGTTTTTTTCTGCTTTTAACTGTTTTGAAATATTTGAATGCCTTCTTTTATCTCAAAAACTGTTCCAAGTTAATTTGATGAAGGAAAATCAATGGAAATATTGCTGTAAGTCATTTAATTTTTAACATTTTGAAGGCAACAACCCCCTTTGCCAATTACAAATTGACTACAATCAGAGCGTTTGTTTTTATTGTCATTGATTAGAAATGAGAACATTGTGCCCCAGTCCCCGGAAATCAACAAGTTCCAGCCTGGAACATTTCATAATTTTTCTTGTTATTGTTATTGAAATATATTTGTTGTTGCTAAAATATATCTTTGCCCCTGGAAGGTCCCCCTGGAATATTTGAAGGCTGGCGTTCAACCTGTACAGTTATTCCGGGTCTTTCTAACTTTCTATGTTACTATTTGATAGTTCATATCTTTTCTGTTTAGGTTTTTAAAAAATTCTGCACAGTACACATGCCCAAGCATTAATTTTAACATTTACATACGTCTTACAGCCTGCACTTATACACCCTCATTGACAGTGACCTGAAGATGCTGAATCTAACCACTTTTGTCCGGTTTTCCTATGATTGCACACATATCACAAGCCATATTGATATGAACTGATGATTTATTTATGCTATCATCATAAATGCCATGATACCCTAGAGAATTGTGGGAAAGTTGGATTTTTTCCAATCAGGGATTTATAGACGCAAAGTGATGGATCTGAATGAGCATGTCCAAGGAATATTTGTCTTTTTATATTTTTTAATCATTGACGAGAAAGATATTTTGTTTTCTGAAACTTTTTGCGTAATTTATTTTAAGTGATATAACAACTTAATTAGGTAAATATGCTGAGCGTGAAGTTACCATTTGTGGTTTTGTGACTACTAAAACTGTAAAGAAAATTCATTTGGATATTTATTCTTGGTATTTTAAGTGAGTAAACTAAATCACTGTGCAAAGTCATCACATTGTGTAGCAAAGTTCCCTGGATTATGTCAACTGAATTTAATATGATATAGAATGAATGCCTCTTTTTTTTAAATTACAAAAGCATTAAACAAGAGTTGTTATTTTGTGCCCTATGTTGGTATCTTCTTGGATCAGGCTGGCTTTGATGATACACAGATATGCTAGGGAGCCTGGAAGTGCTGAGTCATTTGATCATTTTACATACATTATAAATGTCACAGTTATCACTGTTCTATCACATTTATATCATGCTCAAAGAAATCTATTGTTTAGCATAAGAAATGAATTTTAGAGATTCTATTTTAAAATGTTTTCCTTTTGTTTGAAGATTATAGAACTGAAATTTTGGTGTCCATTGCAATTTTCTGTTGATATAAACTTGTGTTTGGTAGCCTCAGAGCCTAAACCCTTTGAACCTTGACCCACTGAACCTTGACCCACTGAACCTTGAGCGTAGTACATTTTAGGATCTTCATACCTTTGTGTTCTAGTGATCCCAAGTCATCAAAACTCTAGTATGAAATCTGGCTTGCAATTTACTTTCCAATTTTTGCACAAAGATCAATTTTGTTAGGAAAAGCTGTGTGTATATCCAGTAAGAATGAACTTGTGAGCTCATAAACAAAATATTCCTTAATCAAAAGATTGGATATTGAATAAATCAAATGTGGATTGAAAATCAAACCTGTACTTGTTAGGGCAGCCATTTAATTTGTGATTGTTAAATTAAACACTGAGCACCCATGAACTTTTCCTATTGCATGCTATGATGTTGCATCCAAAAACAGGTGCTTGTCTTTTAGAGAATCCACACACTGTTACATAAATTGAGACAATAAATGAATGAGAAATAACTGTTTATTGCTAGAGTATATACATGGCATTTATGAGTCAATATTAACTTCAATGTCAAAAAGTCTTAGTGAATCAAAACAGAGTTCGAAAGATACCCTGGTTGATTAAAACTAATTCCACATCATCCTATTAATTAGTGTATCTAATTTTATATAAGGTAGATAATGAATGCCGAAGTAAGTGTGTTGTTTGATTGTAAAGGTTTCAGTATCATTGTTTCCAGCAATATTTGCATAGTAGACTAATTGTTGTTCAAGATTTGGTAGCACATCTTCATCTATGTTCTGTTTGTTAACATTTTTGTGTGCATCTCATAGAAAGTATGATTAGTTCACTACTTTAACCTTTTGATGAGTGTAATTTGTAATGATCCCCCCTTTTCATGCCCTCATATAATGATGATAGCCTAAGCTTTGTTGATTTATTGGCCTGTTTATTCCTACCATCAATAAACTAGATGATCCACATTCTACTTGTTTTGTATGTTTATTTACCTACCAACATACCAAGGCAGGGTTAAAATTAAACTAAAAAAAACCAAGGTTGTTATTATTAATATAAAAGGGAACAATAGCATAGACCATGACATTTTAAAGGTCAATGAAATCCCTTTGGAAAATATGACCTCATTGTACTCAGGGTAAAATTGAGGACATGATTATATTCTCTGTGAATGTCAATGTAAGATTGCTAAGGTAAAGAGTTTAGCTTGTAGCTCCTTTGTATACTTCCAAGGAAGCTGAATGTCTCTGTTTGATCTAGCGGGGTAATTATATATCGTGCAGTGAAATGGATAAGCCATACGGACTGGAAATGCTCTATACACAATTAGTTTATTATTATCATTATCCTTACCTACCGTATATGTTGGAATCCAAAACCAATGTGTAAACAAAACCTACCCCTGAGATAACCGTAGTTTACGGAAATACAATTATGTAAATATGTCATACAATCAATTACAATGATAATTTCACGATATATTTATAAGTGTTCTATCGTGGGATAATGGTAGGTTACTTGACCAGGGATAGAGAGGTATTGCTTTCGATTCTCAAACCGTTGGAAAGGTTATTTGCAAACATTTTCTATTACTTTTTTCAAAGCTAAATTGGTGCCCCTTGAAATAATTTGTTATAATTATAAATATTCAAGCACCTAATTGCCAACTGCCTTGTGTATCTCCCAAAACTAAAACGCTCATGAGCCTCTGTAAGGCAAATAGTAGAAAAGCATTGAACGAGTCGATGCTCTGAGAAAAATGCTACATAAAAGCCAAAATATATCGAATTCGATCACAACACCACCAAGTCAAATGCGATACCTGAATTTTAGATATAATTTTTTCCCATAGCTGAATTGGGCCAAGGCATTACCAAAATGGCAATACCACTGTCCCGCTGAGCACTTTATGGTAATGCAATAGCTGACAGGGCGCTACAATTGAGATCTAAGTTGTGAACTAGTTGACACCTGGGTGCAGGCCACGTAGCCATGCTAAAATATTGACCTTTTCAAGGCGTTTTGCAGGCCTATCTGTATCTTAGATGTTTTACCACATTTTTTGGTCATTGAATAAGCTACATATTGAGTAAAGAGATATAGCTCAGATTGTCATCCTACAGCCCAGAATTGGTCTGAATCTAACCCAGTTGTCACGACACTGCCCAACATATTTTATAAAGGGTGTTAAATCTAGAGCAATCTCCAGTATTTTCAAGTAAGTAGAGTGATACAAAAAGTTGGAAAATGTGTCAAAAATCTTGCAGTTCTAGGACATTGTCTCTGCATTAACTCGTCTTTTTTACTTTTTGATTACCTTTCTCATGTCAGCTTTTTAACTTAAATAAGGATATAGGACATCAAGATTATATACAACTAAATAAAAATATTACAAACAGGCAACACAACACATCAATTCAATGGTGTTATATTTATTCAGATTCCAAATAGAAAATAACCTAAAAGTAAAAACATTCAACTGAATAAAACTTGAGCATAAGTTTAATTGAAAGACAAAAACATTGTACAAAATAGTATTATCCATTTGCATGATTTTACATTTAATGGAAAAAAGATAGATGATTTGAAGAAAGAAATTATCTTATAAATATAAAGCAGCAAATGTAGGGTGGTAACTTCCCCTAAATATTTGGAAAATAAGTTCTAATTTTTAAATAAATAGTTTTTAAGTATTTTGAAGATAATAACATTTGAAAATGTGGCCTCTTATTTGCACGTTTATTTCAAGTGAATTAAGTATGCATATATTATTATAGGAGCTAAGTGTGTATTTTCAGATGTTTGATACACATCTTGGGAAGATGGGAGATAACAAGAGAATATCACAAATTTAAATCCTTTTTGTATTTACCAAGCAACCTTGTTATACCCCATCACTACTGTCAAAGAGTTGAAATGATGTTCGTGCATTTTAATATGATTAACAGATCTTTATATAATTTTCTTGACATACAGCTTTGTTATCCATTTAAGTCCTTTTAAACCCCTTTATTAAAACTTTTTTGCCCGGTAGTTCGAGAACAACGTGTATTATAATTGAGTATTTTTATCAGCTGGCGTTTACATCGTCTATTAATATAGAAACAGAAAAGTGTGTTCCTTGAATGTGCGATCCGAGATTAAGTGCATCCGGATATTGGTACATGTTTTTTCATGTTGAAATATAGATTCAGGGCGCGTTTATTTTACAGAGAAAACATATGAAAAAACCTAAAAAAGATTATAACATTTCTTATAGTCAACCGAATTACACCAAAGCTTAACTGTACATCTGGTTATATCTACAAACATATTGCTTAAGTTTCAGGTCGATTGAGTCAAAACTGAGACTTTAACCCCTTTGCATACAATTATTCCACACATAAACAAACAATTATTGAATTTTATTATCCAGATCTTGAGGCTACCTTGGACAAAAAAATTGGATCAAGTTAAATGTTTTCTTTTGAGCTAATTTAGGGAGATAGGGAAATCCCAAGTTTGCGGAAAGATCATCAAATTGTGTTACAAATATTTTAATCCCTACTCGATGACACATGAAATGAGAAAGTTCAAAGGTAACATTTATTTTAAAAAAAGAAATAAACCGTTTATACAGATCCGTGTATCCCCGCAAATAACTTATAAATTGCTAAAATGTATTATTGTAGCTGATTTGCACCCCTTCTATTAAGACCACCAACTTATATTGAAAACTTGTTGGTATGT
>JAUUEB010467501.1:4955-20062 GCA_032362205.1 Clione limacina | reverse complement strand
CATATATAACCTCATCTCAATGTATTTGATCAGAACCCCTTTTTTACTCCTGATTTAAGTAAATATTCATATCAAAACTTGTACTTATTCTCAAGTAGAATTTTAATTTCTATCTGATATAATATGAAAAATCAGGCCTTTTTAAAGAAATTTAAAAACAATAATTACCCTTCATGATCACCTTCAAGTGCCCTAGAATTGCACCATTTAGTACCTGTTTGTAAAAAAAATCTGGGGGTAAGCCCTCGGACCCACCTAGGAAGATTTGGGTGCTTTGTGCGCCCTCACGCATATGGGCTCACTGTTTTTTTTATTGCCTGCTGGCAGCTCTGGATATAAGTAGGAAAATTAAAGATCCTAGTGATGTTACCCAACTGAACTAACACGTCTTGATGAAATTGATGTAATGAAAAAGTATGAAGAATATATTCTCTGGTTAATAAGTGACTCAGACACTTATCTCTGCAATTTATATTTAGAGAGTTTGTGCCAAGCATACGTACTTGTCTATCACTGCAACTCATGTTTTCAGTTTTCACCTTCCTTTAAACTTACCCTCATTAATTTCCTGAAGAATTCTTTAGTTTTGCATTATTTTGTTATTTCAGTCACGGCAGAGGGAAAAGATGAATGAAGAGCATAATGTACGTCTATCATCCACTGTTGACCGGTTACTCACAGAGTCTAATGAACGTCTGCAATTACATTTGAAAGAACGAATGTCAGCTTTAGAAGAAAAGAATCAGTTGACTGCAGAGCTACAGAGAATAACTAAAGTACTTGAAGATACTCAGAATGAAAAGGTATGGCCTGTTATGAGCAAAAATACAAATATCAAGATTGAGAATATATGTGTATATTGTTTATAAATCCTTTTTCAAATATAACATTATGCCCTTTTTTATGCTTTAAAAAGATTTTAAAGAATTATTTCCTGAGTTAAAAGATCAGCAGACATTTCTATTTCAAATATGTAATTACCATTGCATAGTTTCATATTCATTACATCTGCTTTATTCGTCCCTAGAGATTTCCTCTGTGAGTCTTTTAAACAAACCCTCCTGTTTTTTTTCAATTTCGCTCATAGGATAAGAATGTGCTGAACAAATTGTTTATACAGCTGGTGATACATATATTTAATTTATTTGTCGTGCATACATTCAAACATACAAGCATACAATTCAGTGTATATTGTTATAGATAGCACAAAAATAAACTTATTTTCAAGATTACAGTGCTTTTTTTGAATTAGATATTGGACTCAGAGATTATTATTGTTGATGAATTATCATGCTATGATTACGCTGTATACTTGACTCTGTTTTTACAGGAAAGAATCAATGATGACTTGTTGAGATATCGAAAGGAGGTTGAGACTTTACGGATGCAGATGGAACAACTGATGAGGTATGTATTGAGACCATCATGTTTAAATGAAAAAAAAAACTTCTTAAAATCATTTTCATATTGTTAAATGAATTTGATGGGTTCATGGTTTCTTTTTATCAATCCCATTTTCACTTATCTTCAAAGTCAGGTTATAAGGCAATCAACCTAGAGATCACATTGTTTGCCATTCTTTCAGAGTGGATATTCAGTGATATTTGAATAGAAATATTACATGAGAGAAATGTGTTTTTTTCCATCATTTGTTATCTTTATTTCTTTTGCTCATTTTAGGGCAGGGTATGCGTTTGAGGATAATGTGTCACGAAGACATCATCGGGGACGAGAGCAGGCTCTCATTGATGACCCCAACAAGGTAAGAGCGTGTGTGCATCAAGTGATCACACTTAATGTTATACATTTTAATTGGATGATAGGAGTTTTAAAAAATTAAGCTATTATTCCATTCAGGAACATACTTTAAGGACTAACATAGAAAGATTTTCCATTCTTGACTATACCTAGTATTATTAAGGAAATTTCTTAATTTTTTAACTAATTTAATTATTTTTAATAAAAAAGAAAAGGAAAATATCATGACACATTTGAATATTATATTAGTTAAAAATTTTTTTCAGATTTAAAAAAAGGGGTACAAAAGTTTGACCTAAACACCTAGCCTTTTGTGAATGCTATCAAGTAATATCATCATGCTCATAAGATAAAAGCCTACGTCATTTTCTTCATTTTCCTAGGCTGGTTCCTTGATAGACTTGTGCATGTCGGTAGAAAAATAAAAAGGCCTAAATCACTGATTTAGCAGATGCATTTTTTTTTTTATTGCTAATCATCCTTATGGCAGTTTTTAGTTGCTGAAATTTTTGCAAAAAAACTGTGGCAATTAACAACTGTGACAATATCAAAAAACACTAATTAATTACAATGCTCATGTTCACACTGAAAATAAAGTATTTTTTCACTCTTTTCCTTTGTCAAAGAAATTTATTGTTCTTTCTGTGCAGGTGAACACCCTAAATGAACAGGAATGGGAGAAACTCCAGCAAGCTCATGTGTTGGCCAATGTAGCACAGGCCTTTGATGCTAGTGATACTGAGGGTACTGACGACAGTGAGTCGTTATTTGGTGGTGTTGATCTTTTGTCTCCTTCAGGCCACACTGGGGCACAAACTTTGGCCATCATGCTTCAAGAACAGCTGGATGCAATTAACAATGAAATCAGGTATGTTGTTAGGTTAAACAAAGAAATTCATGAATATTTAAAATATTTTTCATTCCCAAGAGGGAGGCACAGTGGCCAAGTGGTTAAGATGCTGATACGGTTTAACACGAGAAGTTGGGCATTTCTCGAAATGGAGAAATTTGAGAAATCTGGTGAGATTGCCGGTCTGTGTTTTTTTATGCCTGTTGCCACTGCTGACTGAAGAGGTTGAACTACAACAGGTGTGTAGCCAGGGGGACATGGGGGAATGCCCCATCCCATTTGAGTCCAAAAGGCCCTAAATTCGCACCATTTATAATTCATTTTCAAATTTTCGGCCTTTGTTTTGACATTAGCTAAATTTGTTCCCCTCTTTTTAAAATTCTGGCTATGCGCCTGAACAACAACATAAAGGCTGATAAAGGCCAACGTTGAGTACTGAGTACTAGTACCTAATAAGTAAACTATGAACCTGTTATTAACTATTGTATTGCCTAGTTGATCAATCATCCATATGAGTTGACATCTTGAATCTGTTACTGGGTAGGTCATGGTTACAACAGTATGGGATGCAGAGGTAGATGGAAAACCATGATGGCTATGGGATTGTTTAAATTGAAATGTGATGTAGTCAAATCTGTATCCAATGGTATGGATTAGTTATGCTATTGATTGGGTGACTAATTATTATGTAGTGGAATTATTAAAATTTGAAACTATGTATTAGTTGGCGTAGTGCTGTTATAGTACAGTAACAGAGAAAATTTTCTAGTTGCCATTCTGTTTTAAATCCACAACAAAAACCTTAAGTTTTGCACAAAGATGAGAATATTGGTATTAGGGTCTGGGTTAGAGTTAGGATCGAGGGTTAGGGTTAGCAGCGTACTTACATAGATTGATTTTCGTACATACCTCGATTAACTTAGAGTACACCTCAGGGAGTTAAAAGAGTTAGGGTTAGTGTTTGGGGTACATTCTGATTTTGTTGCATACTATATCTAGAGCCTAGAGCAGAAAGTGTTTCGTCTAGCTTGGGCAACAGTCCTGAATCCTGTCTCGTTTGTTTTACTGTTTTTGTTTTATAAAAACCCAAAACGCATTCATATGAAATATAAATGCATTGTTTTATTATTATTAACTATGCTCTAAAGCATTGTCTCATTAATGTCAACTTCTAGTGATGTCAAAATGTGATACAACATACTATAACCATATTAAAAGATGTCAAAATAATGAAACAATAACATTTCTCGAAATTGAGAAATTCTTGAGAATTCTGAAGAAATTGGCTTTTGAGAACTAGATTCTTGAGAAATCAACTTTCGGGACTATATTTAAACCCTAGATGTAGACCAATAGTGGTTTGTGAATTGTGTGGTTCCATCCCTGCTGTGGGTAAGGAAATTCTTGAAAATTATGTAAAGTGTCTTTTATGGGGGCCCTACCCTCTGTAGAGGATTAATCCCGGCCCGTACAAATAAACATGGATATGATGATGGTGATGATGATGGTCTGTAGGGATGGTGCATACCACACATGAGAAAGGGATCTCATTATCAGTACATATATGCACCCAAAGTTGCCTTGTGTAGTCAGGATCTAGTACCTAGTCCTATAGAGGGCGTCAATAAAATAGACGTATTGTAAATTATAAATTTTAAAGATCTCTTGTTGGTTGGAAAATGAAGGGTAGTCAAAAAAGGTGCTATCACTAAAAAAAAAGAACAGTCCTCACTCAACCAACTAGGCGCGTATCTAGGGACACGGGTGAATGCCCCCCCCTTTTTTTACGGGTGGGGGCACCAAAAAGGGGGAAAGAAGGAGAAAAAAGAAAGAAAAGAAGGGGGAAAAGGAAAAAAAGAAAAAGGGAAGAAATGAAGAGAAGAGAAACGTCATATTGTGCCCCTACTGTAAAGAAGAAAAAACGCCACTCTAGCAGTCTAAATATAAGACTACCTACTGAAGACTGTTAGTAGCTGCTGTTTAAGTTAGGAAAGTACCAACGTTTATGTTAGTGTAGAACAGTTTGCTCACACAAAATCAGTCATCTTAAGCATGCTTTTTTTTTAGCTGATAGTGAACAAAGAACACAAACAAACATAATTTGCTGAAAGGGAATAAAGTGTAAGGGCATTTTACTTCAACAGCCTGATTTCACTGACACTGGATGATATGTCTTATCTCTTTTTTCCCCAGGTTGATACAGGAGGAGAAAGAAAGTACAGAACAAAGAGCAGATGAGCTAGAAATAAGGGTAGGCAGTGGTAGCATGGATACATTGCCGGGTAGATGGCGTGGGGGTTATGAGCGATCAGCGTCTCCACCTGCAAGTGGACGCTCAACCCCCACCCACCCTCGCTCCTCTTATCAGTCACGTGACTCGTTACAGAAATACCACACTGTAAGTCTAGGGTTGGCCGTTTTCTTCTTTTGCACTGATGGAATTGCTGTGCTGAGGCTAAACAGAGTTTAGTAGAACATTATAAATGAGTAACTCGAAGAACTCAAATGGTAAAACAAATCTTTATAAAGTTATTGTTAATATTTTTAGAAATTCCACAATATCCCAATTATAGGATACCAACAACAATTGTCAATTATTAGGGTAGAGTTATATTGAGGTCTTTATTTTGAAGTTGGACTTCACCGTCACAATCTCGAATACACACAAAATATGTCAGATTAATTATATTAATCAAATGATATACAGCAAGTTATACATGTTCAATGAATACTATAGTTCAAATGGACAATAATAGAACTATCATCCAGTTAAATTTCAAACAAAGATTATAAGACTCTACCATTTGATGGTAAGTGCTTTACTTATATTTTGATCTATGGTATTAATCTCAGGTTTTATATTATATTGATATAAAGCTTCTAAAGTCAATAAATAGGATTCTACTCTTGATGTGTGGAAAACCTTTGAAAATTGTTTGGATATTTTGATTCCACTATATTTTTATATTTTTAGTTGCTCATGCTAGTACAACGCTTTGTTAAAGAGGACTTTATTTTATGATAGTTGCATGCTTTACATAAATCGTTTAGATTAAACCATGTCTTTTTGATTTGTTGAAAGAATCCTTAACAAATATCATAATTTGCCATAAATGAAACAAAAGAAGAAAAATCATTTCCTCAAAAATAATAAATAAATTTCTAATACTTATTCTCAAGCAAAATATTTGTCTGTTTAACCTAGTGCGATATGGTTCAAGAAGCTATTCAACTGTTTCAAATCAAAATTAAGATAATTTTATAAGAAAATCAAAGTAACCTGTATAACAATTGAGTTTTATCGACAGTCATAATCTACATACTTGATAATTTTATTCTTGAAAAAATAAATGGTTGAGTTTTGCTATCAAAATTTTAAATGAAATATAAAGTAGTGGCAGAGATTACAAGGTCAACATGTTATACTCTCATTAGAAAGAAAGCAACATTGTTCAGCATATACAGTTTGAATTATTTCAGCAGATATCATTTAGTATTGTCATAAAAACATTCCTTAATTTCATGTTAAAGAAAATTAAAACATTTAAGTGTCTTCATGAAGGCTTGCCTTGCCATGTTAGTGAAATTTAAGAATTAAGCTTAAGTAGCATGTAAACTTAGTATTTAAACAAAAAATCTTTAAAAAAAAACCTATGTTAACTTTAAACTGTGAACGTCTCAGCTCAGCAAGTCCTCACGGCCTGGATAGATCACCCTGGATGTTGTAGCTCTGTGCCTGCCTTGCATTGCGGAACACCAAGTTCTAAAATACCCCTCCTTTCGATTTTGGTTGTTGTACATTTTATTTTTCCATTTTTGAATATTGTAAAACCTTTTCTTTACGCTAGTCTTTTGTTTGTTGCTCCTTTCTTTAGCCTACAGCAGTTTTGATTCATTGGTATTTAAAACCAAAAGACAGTTGGCTGCAGGGCAACTGCTGATGATTTCTCTCCCCTGAAAATCTCCCACATCTCAAAAATATTTTGATAGGACACCCCTTACCCCCAGAAACTTTAAGTGCACAAGTGGAATCCTTCAACCAGAGGCGTAACATATGCTTAAGTGTGGAGTTTCTAATGAAAATTAATGTACTTTCACCACTTTCAACTGACTTGCCGACCAGCCTTTTGATTGTCTCACTTGATTTCTACTATCTCAAGGATTTGGGACTGTTTTCATGTGTCCAACCATGAAAGGACGATTAGACAAGCACCACTAGTCCAAGTCCGGAATGAATCAAGTGATTTTTTAAGGTTGATCATTTAGAGTAACAGGCCATTTTGATCACAGCTGGTAAAAGATGACATTCATTTGTTGGACTAGCTGTTTACTTGTTCAGAAAAAAGATCTTTGATGGTTGTACAAACTGATATGTGAATGACAGTTTCTGTCACAATATTTACAAGTTCCTGGGTTTGATTTGGGAACAGTGTAATATCTGACAGTTTCTCTTTCTTTCCTGTCAGCAAGCTTGTATGATATTTCATCATCGTCTTTGGTATATAGTCCATGTTTCCATGGCGAGCCAAGGGTAAGACTTGAATTTGCAATTCCATATCTCGAGAAATCCCAGCTTTGAGCAAGATTAAGGCATACTTTGATGCTTTGATTTGGCTATATGTTGGTCCCATGTCCTCAGGAGTAAACCTCTAAGGGACCTTCAGGCCTTATACCTCTTCAACTAGACTAGCATTCTGATTGGATACCTAGCTGCTTGTTTGAGAAGGGGAAAATCTACATATTCCTTGGCCCATCAATTTCTGTCCTCTTGATGACAGCTGCATCCATTGATTATACAAAGAAATAAGTTGAATGTTGTAGTTTGGCACACTTTGTTATTGTTGAGCACTATTTTATAGAGAATTCCAATTGTAATTGGCTGGTTTGCCTTTGTTTGCAATGTTCAATGTCTTAGAACATTGTAGACTACTGTAGCATGTACTTATCATATGATATGTTTACTTTTTATAGCTTTCGTAACCTTCCCCCTTAAGAGATGTATTCTTTGCATTATTCAGTCAATTCATTGAATGTTTCTGTTTTGATATTTTATGTTGTTGTCTTTAGAATTGTAGTATAGTTGAACATGTTTAAATATGAGGATACAAATTATTAATACAGTAAAATTTAAAAAACATTTCAGCGACATAGGAATTTGTGGCATACTAACATAATAGTATCTTTATTCATCTCTGATAGAGAAATTCAGGCTTCAATGGCAGTAGATGACATCAATAAATACATCACTTTACAGTCAAACATATCATGCATTATGTTAGTACTTAATCACATGACAACAAACACTACCTAAGATACAACAATTAAAGTAAATAACATGCCATTGATAGTCGCCACTGAGCAGTGCCAGTCTCCAACAAATAAATAACATATGATTTTAACAACAAACAACATCAGATAGAGTCAATGTTTCTTGCCAAAGGTTACATCGCAGTGGTCACCCATATAAGCATTGCTTGAACATTTATTAGGCTACTTTAACTGACCACTGCGGCTCCCTGGTTAACTTCCCTTGCCATCGTTCTTGTTTGTAGCATGCATGCTAGGTTTAGTAGGCTTTATTAAACCGCCACATGCAATGCATATTGCGCTTTCCCACTCAACACAGACCACTGTTGAGTCTTACCCAGAGATGTTTGAGTTTAATCGATCTGTGTTTTGGTTCAGGACACAAGTGAAAATGTTGACGAGAATTAGAGAAAAGAAAGTCAGGACTTGGAATTCAAATAATAATAGATGCTGTAAATTCATTTTCATACCTTAGGTTTGATAAAGGGTGAAAATTGTAAAAACACACAACATAGTCAACATTTAAAAGTTGTAATTGACCTACCTCATGAATTTATACCTGTTCACTGTACCTACTCTTTGCACGAACTGAGTATTCACAAAATAATCTAAATGTCTCTTTTGTACCCACTATACCTGCATTCATTTTATTGTCATTTGAGCAAACAATTGTTATTTTTCTATTTTGTATTTCAAATGATTTTAACTTGTACAAATAATTTTGTTTTTAGTTCTTTTTAATTCTTTTCTTTATTGAAATTTTGAGACAAAATCGCTTGATTTGCCTACAGCTTAATATTGTTATTTTGATGCAACTTACACTTTTTCTTTTACTCTTTTGTTCCTTTGTATGTTTTTTTTAAAGCCTAGTCATTGGTCTAAGAATATTTTCATTAAAGCAATGTCTAGTTGATCTATATATTTATTTATTTTCCTGATACTTCATGTCTTCGACTAGTAAGTTACATTTAATTATTAAAATTCATATTTATCATTCATTAACATTGAAACCTTTTTATTCTCTGACCTTTTTTTTAGTTCACTCAATTTTTCTCATCTGATATCAAGTGTCTTCTGTCTTTTCTTGTATTGTCGTTATTGTTTTGATTTTCCAACATTTATTCTTCATAGCATTTCTAGTCCATAAAATACATGTCTATTATGCCTATGTGACTTTTTTCTAATTTAATAGAGGTGAGCTTGGATTGAAGTTTTAGCAGTATTCATTTTTTCAAACTAAAAATAAATACACCAACCTATGGTAATAGATTAATCAAATTTTTAGTGTTAAATTTATTAATGTTACATAGAATTTTTTTAAATTATCAAATTATAGTTATTTCTCTCATGTTATAGGTTTAACATTTTCCTATGATTGACCTTGTCCTTCTCCATATCATCCTCCAGGCGCCAGCTGGTATGACAGCCCAATTGTACACATACTCTTCCTCAAGTCCACAGTTGGCCACAGCTGCTGACTCTAGTCCCTCAGGACAACAGGTTAATATTTTCTCAATTTGCTATGAAAAATATCAAAATTGTTAGTTTAAAGAAAAAATACTATGGATTTTCCTACTTACTACTTATTTCAAATGCAAACATGTATCGGCTGTACATTTGTTTAATTTCTAAAAGATGGTTAAGACAATGATGTTGAAAAATTATACGATATATAACATTACTTTTTTAGAACTTGCATACTTACCATGAAAAATTAAAAACATTGCTGACCAAAGCATAGGTAGTGTCTACTGTGGGAATTGAACCCAGGACCTCCAACTTAATAAGCAAGTGTTACAACCAGACGGCACTGACCTCACAATAGGTGAGATAAGGCATAAAGAAATATGTCTTAATTACCTAGCCTAAGAATTCTTAAATTCAAAGCTAAGGTCTTATACTTACAATTCTAAGGTCAGCACTCAAAGGTTGACTACCAACTACACAACAGAATTTCACATATTGGAGGAACTTTCGAAGTATTTTGTGTTTTCAAAAGTAACAATGATACTAGTTATTAGTTTTAATTTGATAATTCAATGTTTACTTTACCTTCAATCTAATTGTTTATGTATTTTGTTCATTCAAACAGCAATATAGTCGTGATGATAGTACAATTAACTCCAAAGAAGAATCTCGTCAAATTAAATGTGAATCAAGTCCACCGACCCCACGTGCCCTTAGATTGGAGCGCGTTGCAGCAGCTCTTGCAAAAAGTCCAGAAGAAGCAGCCAGGTAAAAAAAAAACAGAGCATATATTCAAAATATTTGTAATTATTTTTTTCTATTATGACTATGTTGTAAGTGAAAGAGCTGGAAAGAGAAGTGAATTGGCTCCTGGGTTGGCAAGGCTTGTCCGCATTAAACTGCCACCCTTGGGACAAAAGCAAAATTGACGCCATAATTGGGAACCGGTTCAAGATGGGGTCATAATTTACACCAATAACAATGTTTTGTCTATGTCTTATATTTAGTAAGTTATTGTATGGTCCTGAATTTTTGTTTCCATGTTCAATAACTTATGCACTAATTGTTCTGACAGATTCAACATTTTACAGTGTAACATGTGTTAACTGCTGTAACTTACCAGAAAGATTTATAGTCTATTTATAACTAAGACACGTGCAGAGTTTCGCCCTTAAAGCAAGCTATTTAGTTTGTGCTCAGTCTGACCGTTTGAGATTTATTAATTACCTTCCGACGACACCTCACTAGTGCTGCATGAATCTTTTATCTGTTGATAAATTATCTTGACATCCTTCCCTAGTCAGTAATGATTTTTTTTGTAATGTGATTAAGAAACTCTTCCCATCTAAGAATTTAAAAGAAACAGCTCTGTGGGACTTACTCTATGGTATTAGATTAATCAAATTTTTAATGTTAAATTTTATTAATGTTACATAGAATTTTTTTTAAATATAAGTAAAAAAAAGTCTGTCTGAATACTATTGCTGTGCAAAATTGATCTTTAAAGTTGAGGTCGATGACTTTCAAAACAAGAGATCAATTTTTAATTACTTTTAACTTTTTGCCATAAAAACCAAACAAAAAGCATTTAAAGTGAGATGAGTGAAGAAATGATAAAACTTATCTGAATGTTTTGTATAGCCTTTTTACAATGAAACTTCCATTAACAAATTTATGCACATTACTTTAAAAATTGGGACACTGAAATTTAAGCAATACTTTTTCTTTTTTCTAACGAAAAAACTTCATGATTCAAAATCGCTCGCTTACCATGAGTCTATTGCAGGCTTAAGAGCAATCTTTGACTTTTCTCTAGTCACTCGCTCATCGCTGCCTCCCCTTTGTCTTCAAGACTGTGTGACTGATGTGACAAAGTATAAATGACATTGTTTCGGGTCTGTGTCAACACATGATTTTCAGATTTGCCTTGAGTCTTTGAAAAATATATTTTAATTTCTTTAAAAAGCCTTTAAATTGAATTTGTCGAGACTGATGCAATTTTTACGAAATTTCTATTGATGTGTTATTTAACTTATAAGTAAGATAGTTCAGTTGGTTCTATCACCAAGAACACTGGGGATTTGATCTCTAGCCTTGACCATATTTTGTGTTTGAAAAACATCCCCCGTCGACTATGCGGCCAGTTGCGAAAACGAGTAGCTAACCTGTTTAGGTTGAGATAAGTATAGTCGATGAGGAAAGCAATGACAAACAACCTTAAATGCCATTGTCTAAAAAGTCGCGACTCTTAACTCCTGATTACCCGAAACTCAGCAATGAGTATTGGTAACTTTACTTCACTTTTAGATATATCATTAAGCAAATTGGCAAAGCCAGCGGGTGAAAACTTCACTAGACGCCGCCCAACGAGCCAACGCCAGGAGACCAACAGACACTGTTAATTTTACACCTTCTAATTCCAAGGTCGCATTGAACAAGGAAAATGACTTGTGAGTCATCAAATAAATTCCCCTTTTATTGATCAAATCACAACTTGTCACCCATTGTCTAGACAGAGTGATAGGCAGTGAAAGTCACTGAAACATACTTTCATTAAAAAAAGTCTCCTTATATCATTGTCATTCTCATAGGACTTGGGATCAAATCAAGGCACCCGCTCTTTCACGACTCAGCGACTCTGAATTGGATTGTCTGTCAAAATCAATCAGCCCGGTACCATTCAGGTAGCAATTTCAAAAATCGACAGAAGATCAATCTTTAAAGACTTTGGGTCTGAAAGATCGGTTATTCTATGACTGTTTTCTTTGATTTTGCACAACACTACTGAATACATTAGTATTCAGCTCTTTTGAAATTTGTTCACTAATGTCTTTTAATTTTTGGCATCAATAACTCTCAAAATGCACAGTCAATCAACGCTTATAGATTTTAATATGTGTCTTGTTTGATATTTGTTATTATTATTTAACTCATTTTTTTTCAGTTTAAAAGATATTACAAAAAAGTTTTTTTCCTACCCAACATGTGATTCATACATTGTTTGCAATGCTCATTTTTACAAACATAGCATTATGTACACTTTATATGAACTAGCAGCAAAATTGTCAATTAAATAAGAACAGTTTTATACAGTTTTTTTTATCCTTTTATGTATGCTTTTGCTTGGGATTGATAAACAGAGGTCTGTTTATAATTTGTGCCTATTTTTGAAGTGTGTATGAATGTGCTATTCAAATCTTCATTTAGTGTTCGATTAACGCACATATATTTAATTGATTTTGAATTTGATTAACTAAATTATGAGCTATTTGTCCCTGAGAAAGATAGATAGAGAAAAAACATATGGAGAGACACACACAGATATAGAGAGACAGTGAGACAAAGAGTTAGAAAGTTTTCAACACTTCATTGAAATTTAGTTTAATTTTCCGTAACTAGACATGCATTATCAATCTTCCTCAATTATAAATATAATTTGAATAATAAGCATCGTAGAGAAGTGCTCATAACCTGCCGCAACATAGTTTTTAAACAATCATTTATGTTTTTACTTTATATTCCACTTATACCCATCTTTCAAAGTATTGATGACAGAGCAACAGACCAAGGAATTTAATAGCTTCAGTAGCATAGTAAGAGTTACTAATGCAATGCAACATGCAACTAAGAAGGTGATATGGAGAAAGATAGAGACAGTACAGAGAGTTTGAAAGTTTTAGTTTCATAATACAATTCACTAATGATTTTTTTTTTAGAGAGATACAGTAAAAGAGAGAGAAAACTTCCTGACACACACATGATTTGCTTTGCTATTTATCTACATTCATGTTTTTGTTATGCATGTTCCACTTGTACCAATCTTTATAAGTATTGATGAATGAAGTTCCTGATAAGAAAATCATTTGTTTTTAACGAATTTATGAATGTTGAAGGCATTAGATACAATAGTTTTAATACACATCCTTTCTATGCGTCTTTTTAATGATCTTTCTGAGATAATCTGTTATCCTGAGACAATTATGCATCCAAGTCTTACTTTATTTAGAATGAGTGTACATACACATATTAGCGGAAATTATGCTAGATTTGAAGTCCCTCATATTAAGTAAATTTGAGATATTTAATTATGATGACATGTCATTTTTTTACCTAGACTATTTTAATTTCTTACTTAAACCAGTGGTGCTATTGACACAAGGTTTTCGGATCATCAAAATTCAACATCTAAATTATCATGTGCCCTATGATTGCTCAAGATATTAGGAACTATTCGTCAATGATATGACAACTAATTACCTGACCAAACCACATAACACCCTGTAGCGTGTCTGGCACGCAGCTGGCCAGGGTACAGGAAAGTGACTGGGTTACAGTGACCTTTTAGGCTGTGAGGTAAACCTAGTGGACCAAACATTTTTCATTGTGTAGAATTTAGTTATCAACAGTAATAAAGTAACTATCTACGGTTTGACTAATTTTGTGATAAATCATATATGTAGCATGAAAACTGCCCTCTTTATTATCCTTCTTCCTCTCTCTGATTGTTCTTAAAAATTGATTCAACTTTTTTGCTTTTGATTGTTTGAATAGTGTTTTTGTTTTTATTAGCTATTTTAAATTATGGTATTATGTCTTTTTTTCCTCCTCTTCCCAACCCCTTACCCACTTGCGGCTGGTCGTTTCTACTTTGTGATGTGTGTACGAACTGACAAAAATTAGTCGGCTCCAAGACATCAGCTCTGGCTCTTTCAACAGCCCATTAGGCAGCATGCACAGCAGTCAGGACTCTTTACACAAATCACTGCATCCCAATCCTAAAAAGAAGGGTCTCAAAAGTTCTCTAGGCAGGCTTTTCTCCAAAAAAGAGAAAAACAAGCCAGAAAAGTACATGGCTAGGGATTTGGCAGCAGGTAGGTCTTACTCTTGCAACAATTTGGTTTAATTTTTACATAAATTTACTGTGTTTGTGAGACTTCTCTTGGTGAAAATCTCATATTAAGCAGACTTTCCATTTTTTTTAAAAAGAGGAAATCATCCAAATTCCAATTTTTGTTCTTTAAGAAACCCACTTGAAGTTAAGATGGGTTTCTTAAAAAAACAAAATTGGTGCTAAAGTCCTCCAATTTTTTGAACTCAATGGAAAGCCTGATTAAGATATGTGGTGATGCTAACAATAATTTTGTTTTGTCTGTAGTATGTTATAGAGCCTTGATCGGTTTAGAAGTGAGAGGTGTTTTTAACGCTCTAGAGGAAGGGTGTAGTCAGATGAGTTGATGTATCTGTGAAATGCTAAAATAACTTAAGGCTTTAGACCATTCCTCAATTTTCACAACCGGTTCCAGAATCTGCCATGCATCACAGCTGTTTAATCATGTGAACAAAAATTAGATCCATCACTTGTAATAAGTATATGTTTGAGGTCACAGCATTTAAAAAGCGGCCCCGAAGACTTTTTTTCCTCAAAAGTTTGTATTCAGGTTTTTTATCTAATGTCTCACCTGTCGGCGTCAGTGTTGGCCGCTGCACTTGATGATGCCACAAACGTCCTCCATTTCTCTCTGTCTTAGCTAGCTCTGACTACCTCATGAATCCTGAGACCACTGGTGCTGGTGATATTGTCAAGTAGTGATGTCGGCGGTCTGCCTCTATTTCTCTTCACCTCCATCTTGCCTTGAAAAACACTTGACATGAGATCAGTATTAGCGTTTTCCAAGTGCATGACCGGCATATCGCAACTTTCTCTGACGTATCATAGCCAATACTT
>JAUUEB010467390.1:0-11749 GCA_032362205.1 Clione limacina | reverse complement strand
ATTTTCCTCTTTCTATCATGATTTTGAAATTGGCTTCATAACCACATGAGTGAATATTTTTCAATGATTTTTTCACAAAAAAACTTTCCCAAAACTCATAAATTGATTTCGTTAATTTTATGAAGACATTATATATATTAAAAAAATAACGGCAAAAATCATGGGTACCGCTTTTTTTGAAACAGCCTGTATAAAGTGTGTTCTCTCGGTCCTCGATAGCAAAATATTCTAAAGGGAGACTAAAATTTGGACATTGTAAATCCCAGGTGTCGTTCTAAAACGTTTCGTACGGAGAGAACACAACATTTTTGTTTGCTACCTTTGGTAGTAAGCAGAATGTAGGATTTTTAAGTAGGAAGGGTGCATATTGAGGCTGAACAGAAAATCCCGATGTTTTTTATAGGCGGTAGGTACTTTCTAAAGGGAGAAATAATACAAGGGCATATTTAGGGTTTTTCAAATAGTGGTATTTTGCGCGAAGTGCTAATACAGCAGGCGCGTGACGCGTGTTTGTGTCTTTTTTGCTAGAATGCAGGGGGGAATTAAACCTTTTAAAACTGTTGGGGTATGTAGATAAGAAAAAAATCGGGGTTAAAAAATTAATATTGACTGGTATCAATTGCTTCTGATAATATGTTCAGGTTATATACTTTTTGTACCAAACAAAATCATCTCGATGAGAGGAATGCATTACCAGCGACGAGACGGATTTGATAAAATAATTATTATTGAAATTTGGTGTCAGGTAAGTGAGTTATTGACATGTGTAAATGATCACCATAAATAGTGATATGAATTAGTAAAGTTTATAAATCATTTTCTAAAACAAAATATCAGGTAACACTTCGGCTAAGAAATCACAAATGATAATAAATACTTGACTTTAGTTGTGAATAACTTTTTTATCATTAGGCTCTCAAAATGGGTTGAATTACCAAACCTGATTTCCATCAACTGTTCAAAAGAAACAAAGAAAGAAACACTAAAGACAAGATAATTTCACATAATATGACAAAGTGTAACGTTTATTAATATCAATGTACGATAGCAATATCAAAAAAATTACAACAAAAATATAAATAGAACATAGCGGCATTGCATGGCGGAAAGTTGACTGATGACAAATGAATGATGATTACGATGCGAATGTTTTTATTCCCCAAACCAAGGATTGACTTCTTTACTGTGACAGTTACCAGATCGTTGTAACGAGTAAGTGTACTGACTTCCTCCCTGGGTGGTGCTGCCGTAAAACCCTTTATCTCCGGCTTTCATGCAAGTTACTTTAGAATTATTCTTGTTGCCAATACATCTGAGGACAGAGTTAATAACAATGATTGTATTAATTTCATCAAGTGAAGTTAAACAAGTTCTAACGCTTCCCATGGAATTCCCTTCTCAATATTTGATTGTGAATAATTAGTTGTCCTTATCCACAAAAAATATTAGGGGAAAATGAACACTGCACTGTCAGGCATTAAAGCATTCAGGCGGTGGATGCCACGTTGGAAGTAGGTCCTCGATCTTTCATGTAGGGCTTTCTAGTGACCCTCTAAAAACTGTTTTACACAGTTTCTTGAAAAATCTATTTTGACAGAGTTAAAGCCTTTGAGTTTCTGCAATATGTGCATTCTTAATTTAGCGAACAAGCTGACACATCGTCAAATGTAGGCATCTAAAATCTTGCTCTTTGAAAGGTTCCCTAAAGTAACTTTCTGAGAAAGAGTAATGGGCTCATCGTTTAAAGTAATACCCTAAAATCTTTCACATATCCTATTCTAGTGACGTTTAAGAAAGCCACGCGTAGCCTTGCTTTCAATAGGATGCCCTGTATCCTGTGTGTTCGCGTTAAGAAATGTTATGTCACACATTCACGAGGGAGATCCATTTACGAGCGTAATTTGGTGAACATGTTGTAGTCACATCGTCAAAGGTAGGAATCTAAAATCCGCACAGAGGCTTAAGCCATATCTTGTAAACGGTTTTTCTTCATGACTTTCTTTTTCCTGCAAATTAATTACTGTGTCGAAATAATCAGGCGTTTAAACACTAAAATTAATATAGATTTGTCAGTTTCAAAATAGTCGCCTACACTTCTTTAATATTTGTTAAATCGTTGAACAAATGGTTAAAGATTTTTATTTCCTTTTTGTTAATAACTGAGCTGTGAAAAAGACATATAGGTTTTTGATAAAACATGACAAAACTTGCTCTACCTTCATAAGGCCTTACTATATTATTTACAAAATATTAATATAATGTGAAACATAAAGATATAACGCTTTTCGTTGTGAAACCTGACAGCAGTACCCTCTTTGTTTCGTTACGCTACGCCCGTAATAATCAAGATATATAAATTATTAAATGTGCCAAGTATGGTATTATTTCAAAAGTTAATTAAGAATTGGCAAGGGGTGCAGGACTCTTGGCCATCCCTATGCAATAAGAAAAATAATCAACGCATTGATCAGTCAAGCCCTAAGTGAATTCCTCCGATGTTCTCTGCCATAATAATAGCTATATAAATGTTTTCTTCTCTTAGTTGAGCTGTAAACAGAAGAAGTTTATGAAGATTGAAACAAGTTCAGGTAAAAATAATAACTTAATAAAAGTATCAAACAGGGTAATTGAAAAGATGCAATTAGGTCTTTGCTCTTGGATGACCGTAAATAAAATTAGATGTTTACCTGCAGTAATCGTCTCGGCCATCACCGTCCATATCTCGCATAAACCAAGTATTATTGAAACCAACGTCAAAACCAAGCTTTGACACGTAGTGGTGACCCTGGCCCGTACTTCCCGCCAAATTACAAGACATAAATTTTCTTTTGGATTTGCCGATCACCCTGTTGAACAAAATAATCCATATCATTAAGATGTGGAGATTCATTGAGTTATTAAAGTAAAAGAAAAGTCACAAAAGTCACACGATGTATGTAACTTTTTCTGTAAGTATGAAAGGAACTTTGCTTATTGCTTGCATTAACTGCTATTTAAATGAGATAAAATGTATCTCAAAAGAGCGTCAAGGTGTCAAATTATTGACTTTGAAGTTAAGATACCACGCTTCAGTCTGAAGTCTAGCTCCCATTTCTCAGGGAATAAGTCACCAAAAGTCACATAAAACTGTTTCATCTGATTGGTATCGTCTAGTACATGTTTTAAGTACCAAAATGTTGAGATATAACTTTTTTGACATTCTTGCTAACCAGTTATCAGATGTTGTCAGCTGAGGATACCTGGTCAATCAAAACCCTTAACGGTTGTGGCGCAAAAGAAATGACAAAATTGTTACCATTTCTTTTTGTAAACATTTCTGGTCAATTCCAAGGACTTTGATTTAGGGACCATTGGTCAGCCCTACCGACCATGCGTGCATTGTCTATTCTGAGGCCGCATGAATTCGTGTTAAGAATGGCATAATGAATACATAAGTCATATCGAATATATATCTGATGGAGGGGGGGGGGGGGGGCACGACAGCTTTTGCTTGACGTCCTAATTATCAAGATGACTACGTTGTGACAGAACATAGGAAATTTTGTTCCTCTGAAATCTTCAAAATGAAATACAAACATGTTTAAGACATGTGATATGATTTATTAAGCACCGCGTTAAATTGAGAGGCCATAAACTGTCTTGATGATGACTAGGAAAAACAATAGCTCTCTGAGGCCTTAGATCGTCTTAAAGGTGAACAAACTTATAAAAAAGTACTTCTATCCAATTGTTAATATTAGTTAATGCGCGTTCTAGGGACGGTATAACACAAACTAATCATGTGCAAATGCATAAAATTTGATTATTGGTACATATCAAGATATTATACATGGTCTATATCATGTAAATAAATAAAGATTCTTAAAGTCCCAGAAGGGTTGTACTTGCATAGCCCAGAGAGCCTCGAACGGCGTACCTTAAGTATAGATACAATTTTTGTAAATGATCCATACCTTGTATAAATTGTATATCATGAATATATAGTATACAAATATATTAACAAATCAAAGGAGAAGTGATCAATGAAAAACAACATATTTTTAACAGTTGTTTAACAGATATTGTTAAACAATATTTATTTCAGTGCCACAACCTTTGAATAGTAAGCCTTAAAGTATACATTAATAATGTGTCAAAACATATTAGTGAATAAAAAAGTGTTGCAGTTTTCAGATTCTCTAAAAAGATTACATTTTGAGTAAATTCCGGTGACCTCAAAACGTACAAAGCGTTCTTAGTGCTAACATAATTCAAGTATAAAGTCTAGCAAGAGTTCTTACAAATTATCCTTCTAGAAAAAAAAATCAAATTTAAAGACTGTTCCCCTATCAATCTACAAATATGAAATTGCGATCATTTGCTGTGTATTTATGAGTGAATATAAAAAGAGAAAGCGCGGAATAGCTTCTGCAGTAAGTGCGACGAAGTTAAACACATATTAAGATGGCGTGAATACAGAGAATACATAGTAAAATATGAAAAAGCTCATAATAACGGACTAACGATTTCAAATGTAAAAATCACAATGACAGTGACACGATACATTCGCTAACAAATCATAATACTTAAATACTATTATTAAACAATCATGACAATGTTTAAAAGATTTGTATGGCGATAATGTAAAATATGTTAGCTCCTATATTACATGTTCATTTAGAATTATTCGAGGCATAACGTTTTGTCTAGATAAACTAATTGGAAAATGTACACGAAAACAAAGAGCATTAAACTCGGTTTCAGTCAAGAAAGATGACTTAAATCAAACCTCCAAAAAGTTTAAGATTGGAACAAAATTATTTATACTTTGGATCACTTTTACTGCAATCATATCATTTTTTTCCTTTTACCTTAAGTAACAAACTGAGTCCACCATCCATGAAAATAATGAAGTAATTAGAAACAACATCTAAGGGCTAAGATATTGAACAATTCAAATGCCCATTCGATTGCAAAAAATTATTTACATAAAGAGGTATTATCACTAGCCAATGTCAATTTTAATGTGTATGCTTGCTCTCCTATAAGCTTTATATATTAATCCTAAGATCCATACCTTTTTGAAATTATCCGATTTCTTAACCCTCGTTGCTACAGTCAAATTGAGGAAAATTCATAATTTATTACTAATATTATGAAATAGTACTTTATATAAATATTATAGGATATAAGTCATTTTAGTCTTCATCCGTTCAACAAGCCAATAGTAGAATAACACCACAATTAAGGGTTGTTTTTAAAAAAGGTCGGATGGCAATTGTTTGCACTAATTCTAATGCATTGCTTACTTATTATTTTTAACGTTCCTTGGATGTTTCTAGAACTATAACATTTCATTATACAAATATACATTGATTCAAATACCTGCAATAATCATTGGCGTGGCCGGTGCCTTGTACGTCTACCCAGCCCCGGAAGTGCTGAGGATCACCGAGGTCTGCAATGTCATAACGTCTGACTGGAATCTGATTGGACGTCAGCGTCACAATTTCCACTTCATAACCATCGTCATTACCTAGTTCTATGTCTAAAGGCCCGAAGCTGGCAATTTCCTCCTGGGGCACTGGTTGAGATGGCTTTGACTTTAAATTCTGCGTCATAAAGCCAACCCGACCTGAGCCTGTAAGATCACAAAAATATGATATCAATATAACACAAACTTGATCATCAATTTAAGTATGAATTGCATCAGAGGTAGTCATCGTTTAGTAAGGCTTGACGTAGAAATGTCTTTATAACAATTTTTCACGGGGTTAACATTGAAGTAAAGTTGCAAACACCCCCCTGCCCATTCCCCATAGCACAATTCTGCCGTTTTCTAAAACCGCCGAGATACCGTAAGTTTGTGTTACTCTCTTTTTGTTTAAGGGTTAGCAGTGTGGTTTGACACTACAATGCTCACACACTTAATTGTGTTATGTCCTTGTCAACAACAAATTCATCTTTTGTACCAAAGGTGGCTCTAGGTTAAAAAACAATCATGTAATCTACAAACAAATATAATGAGATTGTCGCAGTATATGTAACTAGATGGATAATGCTTAGCAATGAAATGGTCATATGCAATGTGCTAGAATTTTTGCAGTGTATGTAATTATATGAATAAAGTTTAGCAATAAGGTGGCCATTATGTACATAGACAATGTAATGAGAAGTCAAATAAATTAGATAACTTTAGAAATTAAGATGGCCTAACAAAACAAGAATATCCTTTTTATCGCTTTATATCGATAAATCACAAAAAGGCATTTTTAGAGCAGAGTTAGACGTTTTGAAATTGTCTGGAGATTAGAATACACATTAGTCTGCATTAGTAATGACATGATATGGATATTCATGGATCCGCTCTACCCTTGGGGTACATTGGCATTTATCAGATATATTCTTTTAGCAAGAAAATTGATAAGCTTTTGTAAATATTTTGGAATCTCATCAGATCATCCTTGTAGTTTATATCTTACATTGTTTGGAGTTGAGAATATATTAGCTTACTCTGTTTGCATTAGCAATGATATGAGAGGAATATTCATAGAGCAACCCTGGCCTAGAGGTACATTAACAAAGATCAGATGGCATGATTTCAGCAAGAAAATTAATTAGCTGTTGCAAAAATTAATTTAGATTATTCCTGTAGTTTATAATTTCAGTGCAAGAAAAAAAGCGGGACAAAAGAGTACAGTAAGCTGTCGTTTGGTAGTGAAAGAAATAGCGTGGGGCAAATGATAATAACAATAAACACGCAGAATCAATCAACGCATCATACGCAAGATGATAATAATATCTCCAACGACAAACACAAATCATCACATGCATACCTTCTGGTATGCACAACATTCTTTTCACTTCGGATGCACCTGGTCGCCTTCTGACTATTATCTACGTCCTAATCTACTAATTAGCCACTTTAATGTCCCAAAGATTAAAAACACTTTTCGATGCTATCTCCTAAGAAGTATTGCATGACATTTTGAATATAGCTGGTAGGATATCGAGTATGTTGAATTACAAGAGAAATTGAATTTTTATTACCTTTGATCTTAACATAACTAATATCGTTAACAGATTGTTGAGTCATCAGAAATAAAACAGTCGTTGTCGGTGTTGACGATACACTTATCTCAAAAAAGATTTCTTTTGTTCCGTTTTCCAAAAACAAAATTAAATGATGGAAGAGTGGCTTAGGCGCCTTCTTCTTTGAAGCGGAATGTTAGGCGTTCAAATCCCGGTCGTCTTATACCTTAGTCTTTCAGCGAACTCGTTTGGGAACTATTTTCTTGGCAAATGGCTGGTGCTTTTGTGACCTTTGTTTTAGATAAAGAGATTTTAATCAGGGTGAGGAGATATATGCTCAAGTTTGTTAATGAAAATAATCTGAAATACTTAAAAGTAAGCGGGACCTCCCTCTCACCATAACTGCAATTACAAATATGTTTATTTCATTAACTTCCGTTTCATATAACATACCCTTCAGAGTTAAGAATCGGAAATCTTGCAAAAATCCTCTTCTAGTGACTATCTGAAATTAGCTTTAATTTTTTTTGAATAATCAATTATTGCCCTTCTGGATATTCTGCTATATGTCTTTGTTAATATTTGCGTACACGCTGTGGTCCCATCGTCAAAGATAGAAATTTGAAATCTTGACAGAAGCTTAATTCGTGGTTCCCTAAAAGCTGATTTCCAGATACGTTCTTCACGCAGTAGACGCAGCGTTGGGAGTAAGACCCTGAAATATTGTACACAGTTTCTTCTAGGGACCTTCTAAAATATTTTCCCCATGTTTTTGAAACATATGTTTACAGAGTTATGACCCTATATTTGTATGCAATATGTTCTTTGTTAGTTTTGTCTGATGTTCATGCTTGTACTCTCTTCGAGTACTCATTTTTCTAATTCTAGTTTTAAACCAAGGTCTTCTATGTTTCACAACTTCACACAACAGTGACATTCCATTTTGTAATTTGCCATGTAAAGCTTTGTTAAGAGATGCTGGTTATCATCAATTTCATTGTATTCTTCCAAGTTGTAATAAAATTACGTAGAAGATGTGTATTGACACGCTGGTACCCATTTGTATATGGATTTGGGGCGGAAAACAAGCAACAGAGCAATGACCCAATGTATTACTGAAATATTCAATCTAGATTAAACGAACATTTAAAATAGATGCACCTACAGGATTTAAACCTTCGGTACAATAAGACGTGCTTATCAATTAACCACCCTCCTATAGTAATAATGAAAGAGTTCACGATTATCAGTTGAAAAATTCTGAAACCTAATTGAGTGATTACATTATGTAGGATATAGGATTTTTGTCTTAAAGTGACTGATGATAATGAAATGAATTTCCCTCAAAGATTAACCACCAACATTAAAAATACGGAAGAGTTAAGAAGGGAAACAGTCATGATATAAATCTCCACAGAGGTATAATTGGCATCTTTACCAAAGGGAGTATACAGAAAAAACATGGCAAAAGTAGTGATATTCAACATTACGACAACGCTCTATTCATATAATTAGATCATCACAATGATAATAAATCTTGCTTTTTTACAAATTCCAGGTATTGAAAGAATGCCGAATTCCAGATCATCCAGTGTAGTATAGGTATCGATTCAATTGTCGGTAAACAAATTGGCATACCTGGGTATTTTTTGCTTTGTTATCTGGCTGGTCAGACGGTGCAAAGGTGAGGTTAATCGTTTTATATGCTCAACAAACATTGTGCTTATTTTGGCGGTTTCTATCGGTTTTTATCGGTTTTTGCTGTCTGAAACAACATGATGCTTCAGTGATACAGATTGCAAATATTGTGCGAGGTGTGCAAACTGCATCCTTTTTACTTTTTACAAGATGGAATCTAATTACTATATTATTAAAAAAAGAACGAAATAAAAATAAAAAGAAACGTCTCCAAATTCATACTTGCATATCAATTGAATGCTAATCTCAGTTACCAGAGACCCACCTCCCCGCTATTATGGCATTATACCAGTACAAAAATAAGTTACACTGTAGATCCCAATATCAGGAATATAACTTTTTACCATCAATAAACATCCCAAGCAGTCTGATACATTATAAGTGTCTGAACTGAAGCCACCTCAAATTCGAAACCCGTTTCGGTTCTTTAATAATTAATCTGTGATGTGAAGTTTTTCTCACATCCTGCTTTATTGTTCTAATGAAAGTTCAAGATGGGGGCGGGGCACGATTTTGAACTTGCCCGACTGACAGAGGTTTTCTGTACAGCTTGACCGCATAGAAAACAAATAACCCTGGACAGTCGGGCATCGCATATCATACTCTGTACCCACTTACATTTTTACTGACATCAGAAAAACATGATTTATAACAAATTCAGGGCCAAGTGAGACTTCTTCTGAATCGACAATCTTAAAAGTCTTAGGTATAACCTGTCCTGGATTTTAACACACAACTTTTCGATTATAAGGATAACGCTTTTATACAACGTTGACGTTATGTAAAATGTCAAAAAATAGCTTAAACCCTGTGTACTACTCCTACCTAGCAACATTTTTACTAGTTGTTTTAAAGAACCCGCTTGATCTGCACTTCAAGAAATCCCTATCGATTTTTTGACCTTCGTGTGAAATAGGTATTTCTTTTTTCTTGGCCTTGATGGGACAGAATATTGTGAAAAGTATTTACTTTGAAAATCAACTCGTAACATTAAAAAAATAGTCTGCATAAAATAGGAAACCGTGTGAATAGAAATCTTTAAAAAAAATATGTACTGAAATCCAAAAACACCTTATATAATAACTAGGAAAGGCCAGGTCATTGGAAGAATGCCGAATGATCAATTAACTAGCTTAGTGTAGGAAAAGAATCATATGTCAGTTAACATGTTGGCACACCTGGATGCTTATTGCTTTACTATCTGGTCAAAGGGCGGGGAGGTGAGGCGTGAGGATAGTGAGGAATTTTTTTCTTATTTCCTTAACCAACATGTGAGTGTTTATTTTTGCGTTGTCCATCGGTTTGTACTAGCTGAAATAACATGGGAATAAAAGGCTTGGCTCGTGTAAAATATGCAGTATAAATAAAAGTAGTTTGAAAGTAAAGTAGACTTCCTATTCGGTGATATTACTCTAAGATTACAGATATTGGGCAAGGTGTACAAGCTATATTAAAAAACAGTTTTTACAAGATAAATCTAAATAATAGATAATTGAAGTAGACAAAATTAACTTATCAAGTGAATGCTATTCCCAAGAACAAAGAACTGCATAAACTCTTAAAAATTCTCGTAAAATTACTCATGGTAGGCGCCTTAATATCAAGCACATCAATCTATTATAACTTATTTTCATCAACAATTTAGCTCACCCTGTCAATATTTCAGGAATTTTCTTTTCCTTATATTGTTTCAAAAGCACAATTGAAAAGAGAGAGGGGGATAATCCTACCAGACCTAGTTTTCATATATCTTAAGGAAACAAAGTCATACAAAAACTTTGAGTTACGAAATAATTTTAGCGCACTGTCCACTGGAAAGTGAATGTATCTGAGATTTTACCAAGACGATTAGAAATGTGTAATTTTTGCGTTACGACCATTTGTTTTGGAGTTATGTGTCCAGATTGATCAGCTGACAAATCTCACGAATGATGATGGTTGAAAAATGGCCGTATCTTAATGTTCAAATACATTACTTGATGTCGCGACTAATCCGATAAAACGATACGGTTGAAATGCAGTTTATCAATTAAAGGCCCAACAGACTCATGGAGGGGTGAAATAAAACCTCTAATTCCCCCGACTATATCTTCACGAATGATGGATATAATGTCATGTATTTGAAAAACATTTATTTCACACACAGATGCAGGCCGGCCAGGTGCTCTTACTCAACTTGTACTAAACGCCACATTGCTCCCATACCAGTCACCTTTTCTCTTTTTGGAATTGAAATTTTATTGCATTATTTCCTAGCGAGCTTACAGACTTCTTAGTCTTGCCGGACACAATTCCGCCTCAGAGGTTAATAAATTAAATCAGAATCTGTTGTTAGTTTCAGATGCTAAAGAGGTCTTCGAAGAAGAGGATGTTTTACGTTTGTTTAGAGTTTAGACTTTGATTGGCATGGTAAAAGAATACCTCTTACAACCAATTTTAGGTTTTTAAACCAATAACAGTGCTGAATCTCTAAGGAGAAAAGAGGGGGTCTGAGATTGGACAATACATTGATATTAAGAATATTCAATTTTCACAGAAGAAACAAACTGCATTTTTTTCAAATAAAACCAGTAACTGAATACATTTTTTTCTTATTGATTTTCTTTTGAACTCGTAACTTTTTCATACAGGCGTATAGGTAATAGAATGTGTATTTATGAAGATTGTTAAGAGAGTTGCGAATAGTGATGTGAGAAGGAATATAAATCCCTAGTGTGAAAAAGGGATGAAGACGATAGCTCAGTTGGTTAGAGCGACGTTTTATCACCAATAACACTGCGGGTTCGAGCTCTAGCCCAGACCATATTTTGTGTTTAAAACACATCCTCCATAGACTCTGTGTCTAGTTGCGAAAATGAGTAGCTAACCTCTTTAGATCAAGCGAAGTAAAGTCGGTGAGGAAAGCAATGACAAACTACCTCAATGGCCGTTGTCTACAAAGTTGGGAGTCCTGATTACTAGTGTTGAAGTCAAATCAATTCAGAGTCAAATAACTAGTTCGATCAAACGCTCAAAACGACTCAAACGATATGGTTGTTAA
>JAUUEB010467279.1:0-11749 GCA_032362205.1 Clione limacina | reverse complement strand
ACACACACACACACACACACACACACTTTCTCTGTACATTAAAAAAAAAGTAAATCGAAAAGGATCAGCACATGTTCGGGTACTAATACCCATGCATTCTGCTGTTCTTATTGTTCTACACTTTGTCTATTATCGTTTTGTTTATCAAAGTATCTTTAGTCAATCTCATCTTCCTTTAACAAATAATGCTTAAAGCGAAATGTCTTACTGATTAATAATTCAATTCAATCAAACCATTACTGTTATTGTGCATATGTCATTAAAATGGATGCTACATACTATTTAGACATATTTCACCAATCCAAAAATATCAAGCTGTACTGTTAACTTTGTATTGAGTACGTGCCATCGATGTCAAGTTCATTTAAAAAACTGTGGATGGTTATAGAATATATTGACTTCATTTCATTCTTCCATCCGTGTATTTTTATTTATTCAACTGGGCCATCAACATTTGATTGGTTCACTGCTATATTTTCATATCGAGACGCACAGTCATCAAAAGATAATCTAAAATATATAAACAGGATGAACGATGTTAAATACATTAAAATCAGTTAGATGATCAATAAAAAGAAAAAGCAAAACATATGTAAACACAATTCAAATCAAATGCTGAAAGATTAATAGGTCTTTAGTCTATAGAGTATATTCAATAATTTCATTATTACGTACTAACCCATTCATAACTTCGTATCTTATATCCTAAATTATAAACGAGTTTGTGTGAACACTATTTTTAGATTTGGAAGACATGGGCGTCGCGGTAAGGGGGGGCAAGGGGGGTTCAAATTCGTTCATAAATGCATGTTTGCTGCCACACTGGATTAAAGTCCTTTGTAGAGACGTTAATGTAGGACCTGCTTTTCATATGACCTTTGCAAATAGGCGTTAAACACATACACTCACTCCGTCAATAAACAGTGGTATTCAATTAGGCCGATTAAACCAATAGATACTTCACAAGTTCCATTTTTTGTATTATAATATAAGATTAAATGAAAACGTTGTTAATGTAGTTTTTTTTTAAAGTTGTACGTGCTTTCATATGTGCGTATGTGCGTGCGTTCATGAGTGAACGAAACAAAAACAGATAAATTGTGGCCTCCATTATCTGGAACTTTTATATTGTGTTTATAAATCATCAGCATCATCATTGGCTCCGTTGATTCTGGTTATTTATTGAATGGAAATTTCAAGCAATGTGGCATTGCGACATAGTTAACTTGAAAAAACGAAGCCATGCCAGTCAAACACAATGAGCTGTTCTCAAGATAAAATCTATCTTAACCATTGAGCTATCCAGACATACGTTATAAGAGCCAACTTCAAGATATGATATTATCCCCAACCAAGCAAAGTTGAGAAAAAAAGGATCTAAGACCCTTGCAAAATGTGGTACAGGACAAAAACAGACAACTTATATCTAAAAAGCCCTTGAAGCCAAGGTCATAGCCGACATACTTGTAAAAGACTTTGTAGCAGAGTAAAAAGGAGATATGAGACTTATATATACTTATATATATAACTTGGCAACTTGGAGCACAGTTTTGTTGGCTTATGATAAATCTGTCTACTTATGAAGATCTCCACATGAGCTTTAAACTAACCAGATCAGCCATACTCCAAATTGCATTATTCTAAACCTATTTTATATCCCACGTCTCTTATTACTATCAACTAAAGTCAGCATAATATTTATGCAGTGAATGGCAGTATCTTGACATTCCAATTTGGAAAGGAAACCCAAAAAATTTGGATTTTTCTACAATTTATAAAGGGAATAATATGATAGATATTTTCTTTAATCAGCAAGCTCTTTTGAAATATCTGTGTTCATAATATAATTATTATACAAAAACAACACTTAAGAAGTGTACGTTGATTGATTGTAAAAAAGCTCGTAGCCAGGATTTTGAAAATGGGCTCATCAAATCAATTGTCGTGGAGCGGCTGACATTGATTAAACTGGTAATAAATGGTGTAAATTTAGAGTACTCTTTTTTTATCTCAAGTTGGGGTAGGCCATTACCCCATGTCCCCCCGGCTACGCGCCTGATTGTAAATAAAGAAGCAAATTTCAGAAACCGTTTTTTTACTCGTAGATCTTCAAGGTCTGAGGAATCTAAAAAAAGATGTACTATTTGTGCTAAGAATATTTTTTAAATATATATCTGCTTTGTACTTTTGAAAGTACCCATTAATAAATGAGATTACTATTATGTTATGACTTTGATAATTTGCGCAAATGCTGTCTATAATTCAGTTGTTCACGTTTTATTAGCACGTTCTGAATCTGTAAATATAATAACCAAGGTTCATAATATTATGATATTTCAAACTTCAGGAGCTTAAATCCAAATGTGGTTGATTCGTTTTATCACAAGATAAGTTATGGATTGAAAAGCTCTGAGTCTGTTGGTGGTCTTGGGAAAGAATATAATCTCTTTATATTATAATCAGTTAAACATGTTTGTGACTTTGTTTAGTCTTGTCAACAAATTAAAAAAAAAAAGTCTTTTTTTTAGAATCAAAGATGTACCCATTACATAATATGATGTATGGAGCTTCATTGCGTTTGAAGAAATGTAGAAATAGTAATCATATTCTAAAATTGACCAAACCGTTTCATGTTTTTGCTACTTATGACATTGTTAGCTATTAAAGACAAATGAATCTTTGATGGTATTTTCAACCACACAATATTTGCCTTCAAACAAATAATGGTTATTTTAAAAGATTGGAGAAAAAACAATTCTTTAGCTAATGCGGGTTTGTATGTTGCACTGTTATATTATCTCTTTGATATCATATATCGCCTGTAATAACACTAACAAGATGACATGCGACCAAACATGTTTATATTATAGTATTCCAATTTTGTTGTAAAAGTTTTGTTTTTGTACCAAGATGGCGTTTGATTGGTTCGATTTATTTCGCGTTCGAATGCAGGGGAGAGAGAAAGGAAGCCTTGTTCTGACTAAAGGTATACTAAATAGTAAATAATACTATATATGAACAGCTCTATGCTATGTAGTCGACAGGAATAGAAACATGATAATCATCAATCGACCTTATTTTGTCTATTGGACATCACATTACAGACACTTTAATAGCAAGATATTACTGAAATGATATTGGCCTGCTTTCTATTTACCTTCGAGTAAACGCGGGCGGGTCCTTTTGTCTTGTTTGACATCGCATTACAGACACTTTAATAGCAAGCTATTACTGATGAAATGATGTCGGGTTGCTTTGTATTGACCTTTGGGTCAACTCGTGGCCTTTTGTCTCTTTTGATATCACATAATATACAATCATTACCACTGATGGAATGATGTTATTTTGTGACGACAAAGGGGGCCACCAAGATGGTGGTGTGTTTCAAAGGTCAACGTATAGTAGCATTGTATTGAGAGCCAATGTCAAGGTAAAAGAGAACAGGATCTGGTAACTTTTCAAACAGGCTTTTGGTTATAAATAAGTTCTTAATGATTATTTCCCCCCTCTCTTTGTTCTCTGCAGTCAAATTTTCAAACGACAGCGGCAAAAGTTCGAGCAGTTATCAACCTGCTTTTCCTGTTATTTGTTTTGCTCAACAAGAACAAGAACAAGAACAACAACAACAACAACAACAACAACAACAACAACAACAACAACAAAAACAACGACAATAACAACAGCAACAGCAGCGGCAACAGCAACAGCAACAGCAACAACAACGACAACAACAACAACAACAACACTCACAACACAAACAACAACAATATCAACAACAACACCACCACCAACAACAATATCAACAACAACAACAACAGCAACAGCAACAACAACAACAACAACAACAACAACAACAACAACAACAACAACATTACCAACAACAACAATAACAATAACAACAATAACAATAACAACAATAACAAAATAACAACAGTACTAAGAACAAAACTAAGGCGTCAATATGCAAAACAAAACGCCAAAGTCAGGTATTTCTGCAGATCTTGGTCAATGACGTCTTGAACTTCCGGTTCAAAAAAAGAGCCAGTTATAAACTTCTTAAGCCTAGAGTTCTGATCCTTGGTGTTGGGGTTCTATTTATCATCGTTTTTTAAAGATACCATTAAGGATTTCTTGAGTAGGTTAAAAAATAGATTTATAACCTTACCAATACAAAAAACGAATAACAAGAACATTAACAAGGACAGAGAGAATAGATGATTTACTTATTTAAGGTTAATTAAACATATTGCAACAATTTCAAGTACGAAAACGACCAAAGTCAGGTATTTCTGTAGATCTTGGTCAATGACGTCATGAACTTCCGGTTCGGAAGAAGAGCGAGTTATTGAAATCCCACCTCCGAAATGGAAATTCTGTTCCACAATTCATGATAGTTATTACTCCTGTTTGCGTAGGTATCAAGTTCCAATTAACTTGGTGATGAGATCAGAAAAACAATAAGCGTCTTTACAAACAACGTCATTAATCATTACTCTGAGGTAATCCCGTCGTCATAGCGTATGTGATATATGTGTAATTGAAAGAAAGTTGATACTCTACAATATTATTTTCAGCTCTGATATCCAAAAACAATAACATTATCTTTCGTACCAATAACAAAATATAACAAATATATCATAGAATAGCTGAAAAAACATCTGACAAAAGTCAACAAAATTACCATTTAGGTATATTCTTTGCCATTTTTTGCGGCTTTACTAGATTGCATTTTATTTTTATCCTTCCAAACGACCTTCAAAAAATCAGGTACACATAATTTTTTGTTAATGAGACTTTTCAAATGGTAAAACAAGTGACAACTTTCAGCACATCCCCCCACCCCCCCTAATAAATGTTTCCCCAACATTGAACCAATACCAGTACTGAGAACTGACTTTCCTGGAATTGACAGACCACGACAATATCCTACCCGTAAAGTGCCAAATCATTTTTACGGGTACTTGTGATGTCATTGGAAATATTTTTTCTATATTTATGAATGAACGTAGAAAACAACCGCTATGAAACGTGAGTACATCGTCGCATGCATATTTAAAACACACTTATCACATGTTGCATTCTTTAAACATGCTTTCGATTTTTTTATGAACAGTTCTGCAAGGATTCGAAAACTCATTATTATCAGCTTTTTACCGATTCACTCCCGTTTCACTCCTTGAAATGCCTTAACATAATTTGTTTTAAGACATATAAACATACTATTGATACAGATATGTACGACAGTATATAAAATCTATTAACCAAATTCATATTGACTTCACAAAATTATCATACATTCTTTTATTTTTCTTATTTCTCATAATTTTTCTCTTTATATATCTTTCTCTTCAATTCAATGTCTCTAATATATCCACATATCTTGGTCATTCACCCACATGGTTAGAAGATGTCTGATTTTTTTATTGTACATTTTTTCTGCTTTACTTTTAGTTTCTTTTCTAGCAGACGGCTCCTCACTTAACTTCTTTATACTTTGTAAATTTAATTTTGTGCAAACCCGGCCTTGGTCATATTTGTTTTTTGCTTATTTGGCAGCTCGCCTCACCGAGTTCTGAATAAAATGACAGTCATCCGGGATCATAATAATGTAAGACTTTTGTATGTATTATATATCACAAGATATGATACGATATAGATAGATGGTTACATTATTAGACATTCGTCTCTGCATCACTGATCAAGGACATGTAAATATTATAACTATCTCTATGTTTATGTTTAGACTCATGAATTCTTGTCATTCTTTTGATCAGGTTACATCTTTTTGACTGTTTTCTTACTTAATGTTTGTATCTGTATGTTCTACCTCCAGTTATCTTCTTAAAGAGAAGATAAGCCTTTTTGAATGATTTTCGCGTGGACTATTCAGTTGCGTAAAACTATTGGGAATTTCTCGGGGAGGATATTTATAATCCGGCAACCCGGGGAAGATTAGTTCTTTATTGTTACTAAGATTTTGTATTGGCCCAACCGACAGGAAATTTTCAGATGTTTCAAAAGTACGAATTAAGGGAAGATTACTCAAAGCAAAAATTACTCGAGTACAGTTATTATAAACTAGCGACTACGTCGCGTCGGTGATACCCAACTTCTTCTTAAAATTAGCTCAACATTAGAAAAAGAAAGTAAGACATGTTTGATAAATGACACGGCTCGTCAAGTGTTCAGCACTTTTTTCATGATGAAATCGCTCACATACCGTGCACTGTTCATTATAATAAAATCGCTGAGATAAAAAGGACGCCAACAATCATGACCATATAAGGTCAAGGCGTTGACAAAACAATTCGCCTGTCGCTAACATTACTCATGGATTTTCGCTTTGCCGCTATATAACCAGGCGCGTAGCCAGGATTTTGAAAAGGAGATGGGGAAAACCTTAGATATTGTCAAATCAATAATTGAGATTATGAAGCAAATTATTAAATCTCAAATTTTGGGGTGGGGCGGGGTATTCCCCAATGTCCCCGCCTACGCGCCTTAACTATGTCTAAATTCCAGCCAACCTTTAAAACGTTTCTATTCGGGACTGTAAACGATTGCTAATTTTCCGTTTAAATGTTCATTATAACGGCAATGTGTCGTTCATGACGGACAACTAAAAATGTGTCAACTGTGATTGACTACCAGTGTCAAATGACTAGTGAACGATGTCTTTGCACGGGTTTTATATTTATAGATTGTCGTCGGCCACTCTTTTATTTTTCCCTTCATTCTTTCTTTTTTTTCCCACGACGTAAACGTAAACGGGAAAAACGTAATTGCTTAATTAAATCCAAAATATTTGCATTTTTATGAATTTGTTTAGCCCACTCTCATCTATGGTATGTTTGTTATCCTATGTTTAAATTACAGCAAAATCCATCCAGAGACTTTGGAGCTTATCGCACACAAGCAAGAAACCAAGCATACAATTCAGTGTATATTGTTATAGGTAGATACACGTTTCATCTTTTCTTTATTTTATAATTCTAAAATGAACATTAAACTTAATTTTTATCAACAATAACACTGGCACATTGTTAACATGAACAACCTCATTTTATAATTTACAATTGTATTTGCTTGGAAACAAACTTCTCATCATCAGGAAGCTACAACTAATGGTAAAGATGAGTTCAGATGAAATAACTAACAAACGTTCTTTTTATATATGTTATCATACGGAGACATTAAGGTGGTTCATCGTAATGTAAGATATCATAGGGAGACATTAAGGTGGTTCATCGTAATGTAAGATATCATACGGAGACATTAAGGTGGTTCATCGTAATGTAAGATATCATAGGGAGACATTAAAGTGGTTCATCGTAATGTAAGATATCATAGGGAGACATTAAGTGGGTCATCGTAATGTAAGATATCATACGGAGACATTAAGGTGGTTCAGTGTAATGTAAGATATCTTACGGAGACATTAAAGTGGTTCATCGTAATGTAAGATATCATACAGAGACATTAAGGTGGTTCATCGTAATATAGATATCATAGGGAGACATTAAGGTGGGTCATCGTAATGTAAGATATCATACGGAGACAAAAAGTGGGTCATCGTAATGCAAGATATCATAGGCAGACATTAAAGTGGTTCATCGTAATGTAAGATATCATAGGCAGACATTAAAGTGAGTCATCGTAATAGTAATGTATGTTATCATAGGGAAACATTAAAGTGGGTCATCGTATGTAAGAATATATCTTTTCAAGCTAAAGAGTAACATAACAAAATGACAAACTTACTCTTGTGACGAGATATTTGAGGACTGCTGGTTGATTGTGCATCACAGCTGAGAAGATCAATGAACGGCGATGTGAGTCTGAGTGAGCTGTGTTCACATGATCGTTAACAATCAGGAAGTGAATCACATCGATGTAACCCAGTCTGTGTGTAGTGGGAAGAGTTGATAAAAACATTTGATTAAATCAAGACAACTAGTTCTGTAACTTGGTTGCATTTTTTACCCCAAAAAGATAGAAAATTCAGACGGCCACACACGTGACACTCATTTACAGGTTATTTTTCCAAAACTATGATTCTCAGATATAAAAACTAATGTTTTTCTTAAAGCCTCAGTTCATGTCTCTAGTAGCTTTTCAATGTCACTTTAAGTTGTTATTTCTTCATACTTCACAAAGCTCTTCAAGTGAGTTGATTTTGTGCAAACTTCTTTTTGTGCGCAAATACATGTGGCATGTGACAAAAGTAAATCCTTTATTTTTCAGTATTAGCAGCTTACCTTCTTCTATTGTATTCAAGTGATGTTAAACGTGAAGAAATGATACATGTTTTGTGATAAATAACTATTTAAAACATGGCATTGATACTGTGAGTGAAGGAACATCTCAAAGTTGTAATTTTGCGTCTGAAGCGTCACATATATAACATCGCCCTATACCTGGGGTACATTATAGAAGCAGGGGGAATAATTACTTTCATCAGTTATCATTAGAATGTATACCATCCTTATACAATAGAATGTATACCATCCTTATACAACATTAGAATATATACCATCCTTATACAATAGAATATATACCATCCTTATACAACATTAGAATGTATACCATCCTTATACAATAGAATATATACCATCCTTATACAACATTATAATGTATACCATCCTTATACATTAGAATATATACCAGCCTTATACAATAGAATATATACCATCCTTATACATTAGAATATATACCATCCTTATACATTAGAATATATACCATCCTTATACATTAGAATATATACCAGCCTTATACATTAGAATATATACCATCCTTATACAATAGAATATATACCATCCTTATACAACATTAGAATATATACCATCCTTATACATAAGAATGTATACCATCCTTATACAATAGAAGTTAAGACTTTCAAGGTCTCGTATTGATGTTTTCTCTTCTACCAGAAAAATATAAATTTGTATTATATATGGAAAAGGCAATAATGCTTGGGCAAACTACTCTCTCTGTCTCTTCTGTTTCAAGACAAGATGCTTGTTACTCGGAGCTGATCACTTTATAAGACCCCACCCACAGACATATTGTTAACCTACCTGTCTATGTCCCACCCACAGGCATATTGTTAACCTACCTGCCTATGTCCCACCCACAGACATATTGTTAACCTACCTGCCTATGTCTTTTTTGTTTGTTTGTTATGTATGTCTCAAAAAAAGGACAAATATATCATATAGGATATCATGTTTATTTTCAAAAAGCACATATTTGTCTTAAGATTCTGGATGCACTCCAATTAGAATACAACAAAGATCTGTGTGACAACAGACAAGGAAACAAAATATGAATATATCTCATATGAACATTTTACTGTGCAAAATAAAGTTTGTAAAAAGTTTCCCAACCTGATTGCTTGCAGCATCCTCCTGTGTTGAACACTTTCATCAGTTGAGCAAAGATCATGTATGGGCAGACCTTGGGTGGCACATTCACCTATCAGATTTCTGTAGAAGTTCATAACAGAGCTCCATACGGCCACCACAGCAAAAGAACGAGTTGCTAAAAGCCACTGAACGTACTGACGGTTGGCCGTGGAGCACCTTATATCTGATAACAGTGTCTTGTACAGGTCATGTTTCTCAGACGCTAAAACGTTTAAATTATTGAGAAACAAATGAGGACCTTTAGCTCCTAACAGTTTGATAGGATACTCTCTAAACACTGCTCCACACATGTCAACAAGGTCTCGCCTCACAACAGCACCATTTTCACGACCGACAGCAAATGCCAGCGTCATTTCCTCAAGCAGAAAATCATACTCCATGGAAAATATGTCTCTTTTTTGAATGTCGGGAAAATCTGTCAACCAGAAATGGGCAAACCTCACGAAATTGTCTCCCTTATTATAGAATTTTGTCACTTCCTTTAGGGCGGTGTTTGCACGGGTCAGCCAGTTTGCTACAATGGTGGCATCCATATACGTGAGCATATTGTCAAAGTTAACCCGCACTTTATTTCTTGACGAGGCGGAATGTTTCAACCTTTGTGGTGACTCACCATTTAATAACTCACTCTCAGAAACTATTGGTGAGCCAGGTATAGATGACACTGGAGGTAAGGGTTGTGTCTTGGGGAGTTCATGACGTGTGGGCTCAGTTGGGAGAACTCCTCTTTTCCTTCTCTTCTTGGATCTTTTGAATAAAGCAGTACCTGTGGGTGGTGAAGGCTTCACACTTGAGACAGCATCTCCTTCTCCTATTTCAAAAAGTCCATCCTCTCCTAAAAAACAATCTGCAGAAGCTGTGAGGGAATTCAATTTGCCTAATCCTGGCGAGCCATTAGTGACAAAACCTGAGTCTGGTGTCACGACCCCGTTGCTGTTGGTGAAGCTCTCAGCATTGCTGGTCAAGCTGAGTCCACTTGTTTCTCTGGACAGCCGTGTCCTCTCATCATCTGAGATGTATTCTTCCTCACTCTCGTGGAAAGTCAGCCTAGAGACACAGATGAGGTCCCTCAGATCTTTGATGCCTCTACTCATTGTTTCTCTTACAAACTTATCGCGGGATAGAAAACAAAAAGCACATTTGTTACTTATAAATCACATCACTGTTAAGTTCTAAAAATAACTACTCTAGGTTTGCTATCATTAATTCCTCATGGTTGTTGAGATCATCAGGGTCTTCAAGGTCGTCTAAATCAATGTCATGTTCTGCCACGTGCTCACCCACTCTTATTTCCACACTCAGTCTTACATCTGCAGCTAGGAACAGAAAAGTAAGGTATGCTGGCAGTCGTATCCTTGACAACCATGCAAGACGAAATAGAAAGAAAAGAGCTTCACTGAGACTTTTAGAAAAATCTGCATAGAGCGACACTACTTCAGTGCCAGGTGCTTCTTCCATCATTCATACCCAAAAGGTTTGCGAATACTGATATTTACTTTAGAAATTAAGCGTTTCTCACATTGACTTAACTTTTAGGTTGTTGATGAGGCAAGAAATACAAACAATTGTCAACGGAGAGCTTGAGGGTGAGGATGGTGAGGCTAGAGTGAATAGAACACCAAGAACAGTTTGTCTATTGATATCTTCACATCTTTATGTAGACACAGAAACATGTTACATCAGTTACATGGTAACAACACAAGTCACATAGTAATAGTGAGATGGTCAGAGTGGCCAGAATTACGCTGATTGCAATCGTGCACGGTGTCCACCTCAGTCAGTCCTGCAAAAGAAGAAAGTAAAAAAATAACAAGTTGTAGCTTACACAAAGATATTTACAAACAAAGTCTTAAGTTTATTCATTTCAGTTTATTTTACAGCGCCCAACTCTAGTGAACCATAAGGCAAAAAAAAAAGTGTATGTTTCCACCCACCCGACTGACCCTACCAGATTTTTTCGATTTCGAATTTTTTTTATTAGGAGATCCTATTCTGAACTGATTACAATGTAAAGTGGAAGTACAGTCTGTCTGGTCTCCTTGAATTCAGCAACCATCACATTTTTTGGCATACAGTTGGATTTTGTTGATGTTTTTAAGACTTGTTCATCGCGAGTAAAAAAAATTAAAAAAAAAAAAAATTCAATCCCTACTCTCGACTTCCAATTAAGCGTACCGGTACGGCTGTTATTTCGGCACATGATTTTCGCTTGAGGTACGATTATATGGACCAGGTATGATTATTCAGTTGTTGATGTTTGGAGAAAGTAATTTGAGGTAAAAAATTCCGAATTTGACGCTGTTTCGCGGTAAAGAAATCTTGAA
>JAUUEB010467168.1:0-11750 GCA_032362205.1 Clione limacina | reverse complement strand
TTTGAATCCGGAAATCCTTTTTTGAGCATATTTTGAATCCGGAAATCCGGTACCTACCGGAGAAGTGGCAGCCATGGTTACATGGTATTGTCCCCTGACTAGAGGTCATGTTGACAAAAAAACTTTTAGAAATTGCTGTTTTCGGTTATTTCGGATATAGAAAAATACCGGATATAACGAAAAGATCGTCCGGTACCGTCACCTTCGTTAAAACCGGGTTCTACTGTATGTTTAATAAAAAAAACAAAGACTGAACTAGTGTTAAAAATAGTTTATTCTATTGTGTTTCAAATTAAAATATGAACACAATACAAACTTATTGCATACTTTTTTAGAATAAAAAAAATTGTTTTAAATCAAAATATATTGAGGCATTCAGATGATATTCAAATCAACAGGAAACATTGAGTTGGTTATTAATTATAGAAGTAAAGTATATATGGATATTCCTTATGCTATTTTAATTAAAAATATGAATTTATTGAAAATTGATAGAAATGAGGTAAAATTGTTAGAATCCAATATCTATATTTAGCACTATGCAAAGAATGTGTTTTAAATCTTTCCCATATTGTTACAATCATTACTTGACAATGGTAATTTGGTACAAGTCAACTTGATACAACAAAATGAAAGAAAATACTATATACATACATAAGTCACGATACAGTTGAAGGAACTTAAGTAAAAATAAACAAAAGGCATGAGGAAAACTTGTATAAAATGAAGGATTACAATAGTACTCGATACAAATCACCAGATATATGATATAAAACAAATACATTTCACAATGACAACACTGGATTCTGATGTAAAATAGAACAGGGTTAATAAATAAATCAAGCAGGTGTTCAGGTGTTGTACATACCATGTCAGAATATTTACTATCAAAGTTTAATTTCTACATGGAATGAATGAGAGTTTCATAATTGTATTTCTAAAATCTGTCAATGAGGTAAGTCCCCATATTCATTTTAAAATCTTTATATGTGTTTTGTTTTTTTAGATTCTTGCAAAAGACAGCACATTTGCAAACAAAAATCAAACCGAAATGGCGACAACAATCTTTATCAGTATGTCATGTACTGTTTATAGATACAAAAAGCTTATAGAAAAACATGAAGCAAATATATTGATGTACATTTTTATAGAAAAGTAATGTCCTTTGGTTTATAATTACCGTAAAACAATATTCAAGTATATATTTCATCTGAATATAAGGTGATGTTCAAAATGATATGAGCAAATGTGTAAAAATCAAAATATAAGTTACATGAATTGAAAGAATATGAAAAAAAAACTCTACCTAAATTATAAAGAAATATTGAGCGTGCATATCACAAATAAAAATGATGCAAATCAAAGTAAAATGAGCCAAAATCAACAAAACACCCAACTTTATACACAAGAGATTGCATAAATTCAAAATAATACAGTTTAAAAAGTCCACTTTTTTTTTTAAACAAAGGAGTGATTTTTTCCCAATGTACAACATCATTCTCTTCAATCGTGAACAATTAACAAGTGTATTTGTTTGTTTAAAGAGCTCTTAATTGACTCTTTAAGATTGTGACTAAAAAGAATTTGTTAAATCAAAAACACAATTTTCTCTGATTGGGCAGTATAGCGCCTTGGCTTTCACACTAAGACTAATTTTCATAAATTAGCAGTGCAAACAACTTAAAATTCTTTTCTTTTTGATTATTTACTAGTAGCAGCTTTGGAAGAAAAATCAAAATTTACATTAACATAATAACAAAATGAATCAAAGCTGACATGCATACAAAACAAATTAGTAGAGTGTTTAGAATCTATGAAAACTGTAAATAACTATAAATGCTCTATATCATAAATCTGTATAAATGCTAGAAATATTGAATCAATATAAATATATGATTATAAATGCTTCGCGACCATCTAGCTCATAACGATGATTTTTTCAAATCAAATTACAGTTTGATGCGTTGTTAGGGAGCCTATGTTAAAATTAATAGTCAGATGTATTGAATATTGATTACTATGTTAAGTACGCATTAAGCTTTGACGCAAGTTTTACATCTTTGAGAACAAAACAATACAATGATTCTTGAACAATTGATCCTCTCAGCAAATGAACTTGACATCTAAATAGTTTGATATAAATGCTTTTCAACTCTGGAAGATATAAATAGAACAATGTGATTAAGACAAACTAACACATGTGTAGACAGAAATATCATACATAACAGCTGACAACACAGCTATTTATAGACTAGCACATTAGTTTGAGACAAAGGATGTAACTATATGATTGTCTGAAAGCTTATTTTTATACAGTCTAACCTTGTTAATCTGAGCTCTGCTCTTACAGATATCTCTATCATCTTGACAAATCAGTTTGGACCAGCTTTTCTTCTATCCTATACTTAAAGCATTTGCGTGTAACTATCCAGAAAGTTACTTATGTGAATAAATAAAAATAGAAATCATGGAATAATTTTAATCCAAATATATATAATTTAAAGATTTTTGTCAAAGTTTTTTAAAAAAGTATAAAAAGTGAAATACAGAAAAACAATAGAAAATATAAGTGTGTAACAAAATAAACTATAGATCATAGAGGCCAGAACCATAGATCATAGAGGCCAGTGCCATAAGAAAAATACATAAAATGAATTATTCTAAGTCTTAAATACAGATAGGGGTTAATGTTAAGTAATAATAAATTTTAAGTATCAAGTTAATGTTTCAGATCTACATTCAGTTATGGCAAATGAAGGCACTTTCATACATGCGTCTCCTTAACTTAAAAATAACATCGGCCACTCTACTTCATAAACATGGAAAAGGTAAAATGTATGAAATGGATATGGATTGAATTATTTCTATGAAAGTGAAAAATAGTCTTTATGAAAAAGTTGTATAATTGCTTGGTATTTTAATACTTTGACTAAAGTCAAGGAAGGAACAAACATGGGGAAAGAAATTACCCACTTGTTATAACTAGCAACATTGATGCTGGTTTTGGGGGCTGGGTAAGATTGAAATATAAAGATTCATTTTTTTCTTTCTTTCACATCATTTCAAGGAAAGGTATAAAATACAGAATTTCAAAATAACTATTTTTACATATCTTTAACTTTAAAATCTGTAAAATCAACAAGACTATGACAATACTATTGCATAATCCAAATCAGAGAATATACATAAGTTTGTATGTTGATCTATTGGGTAAAGAGGGTTGTAAGTGCCATTGATGTAGTCAATAGACTGGGAAAAATGTTAAATTATCTTCCATTATCATCACCCGTAAAACAAAACTTTACAAGTACAAAGCAGAGTCAAAGTTAAATAGATATCTACCAAAGTGTATATGTTCAAATAAATCCCAGCAGAAAGTGAGAAGGCACAAGATGAGGAAGGACATTGGAAAACAAAATGACAATGAGTTACAAAGTAGTTTCTGAAAAAATTCAACCATTTTTAAAAACTTTCAAACCTAACAAATAATAACAGGGTGATGAACAAAATATAATTCTAATTTTCATTCTGATTTTTCGGTATCTCAATGATTTCATTTAAATATATTCACGCTACTGTTGAGCACATAATTCTATTCCACAAGTTTACCCTGAACAGTAAAAAACAACAAATAATACTGAGAAAATAAAATAAACTACGCCATAATAACTTTAAATAATAACAACAAATAATTTCACAAATAAATGATACGGTTTTAGTAAGTTATATATTCTCAATCAAAGGTAAAGTCTGGCCTATCATAACATAACTTTTAAATTGTCTTTAAAGACTTGCAAAATCTAATCTGCTTCATTAAGCCTTGGTTTTATGCGGTAATTAATATAAGAAAATGGAAGTCATATGAATACTGGTGGCTTCATTAAGCCTTGGTTTTATGGGGTTATTCATATAAGAAAATGGTACGTCATATGAATACTGGTGGCTTCAATATGGTTTCCTTTGAGTAATACAAACTCCTTAAATACACATATTATATCTTAAGGTGATTCAAGGGAAGATTAACTGGGAAGTTAACTAACAATATTGCACATAACTTGATGTTGAAGGTATACAGTTTGAATCTTATCTTAATTCTTAAAACTACTATACAAGTGATTTCTATAAAATGATAACAATTGATGCTCATGCCAGACTTCCTGCTTTAACAATTTATGATTTGGCAATCAAATTGTTTAAAATGAAAACTTGAAAAATAAAATGAGGAAAAAGGAAACAAATTAAGAAGATGCTAAAAACTTGCCATTCTTTTAAAAGCATGATACTTGCAATGTTATACATAAAGTATTTGGTCAAATAGTTATCTAGAAGATTTTTACAAATACTGAACAATAAAAAATACTTTTTTATTGTATAAAAGTTTTTGTATAGAAAATTGAGCCTTGTATTGTTATCACTCATCATAATAAAAACACTTAAAATAAATCAATTTTGAATAAGTTTATACAAAGAATTACAATATTTCAGATTATGTCATCACCACGATTATGTCATTATGTCATTGTGTTGTTCCCAAATTATAATGACAAATTAATAGCACACAGTAAAAGGCATTTTAAAAGATATGAAAAAATCATAGACTGTAAATGTCAGTCTTAAAAAAATGTGTCTTCAATGTGTTTACACAACAATTTCAAGCCACCGAGGGATCACCAAGAAAAAGGGAATGATGAATTTAACAAGTTTGAATCACAGAAAAGGTTTGAAATTTCGCCATCAACAGACAAAGTTAAAAGATTAATTTACACAAATAAAAGTCATGTGAATCAACAGAACAATTTTGAGCGGTTTAAGATGGAAGGCTGACAATATGAATTACTCTTTATATTATCAATTATGCCGCATTATTTTTAGTTATAGAGTTTCAAAGTTATAGTGTTTTGAATTTTAGAAAAATTAATGTTAATGTTTGATTTTGCTGTTAAAACAATTTGAAGTTTATATATAAAGAACTTTTGCGGCAATGTTTTTTATTTCTTTTTTGGAGCTTCAAGATAAATGATGAATGAAAATACTTCTAAACGGATAAAGCTTGATGTTTATGGTAAGAAAATATTTGTAAAAATCTGATTTTGAACAATGTTAAAAGAAATTTGAAAGATTTCATCATAATAGAATTAAAATGAAAAAATGTCTATTCTGTCAGGATCAAGCAAACTGACTGAACATCCAGCTTTTCTCCTAGCCTGTTAGTAATATTAAACACACTTTTACTTAGACATTTAGGTTTATAATTGTTTACATTATTGTAGTTAGAAATGTTAAAATCAAAGGCAAGATAAGAGTTATGAACCAAAACCAATTAGTCCCTGTCAGGGATAACTTCAGACTGACACTAGCAGCAATGATGTGGCCAGATTGAGGCCAAATATTGATTACAGATTGAAAAATATTCTGATATCCCTGAGTTATCACATCTCAATCATCCCATCCTGACCAATCTTGATCAGGGTACCCGCCGTAGAATGTGTTGAACAAAACGGTGAAGGCAATGAAGGCAAGGAATGAGGCCAGCGTTACCCATCCTAGAACACGTTCCCAGGACAGTGAGTTGATGTTCTTGAGAATGACGATACCAAGGAAAACACCTGATTTAAAACAAAATACAAAGCATAAAAATTTAGGTCAACCTAGTCAGATTGCAAATTATGTCTTATCTTTTAAAAACAACCTTTATCATAAGTGTAGAAGCATGAATTATTAGAATACTAAAGGCTTGAGTATAGAACAAGTTAAAATATTTTTGCTTTCTAGGAAGCTGAGAAAGACACAGGTATTTCATTCAATCAAGTTAATATTAAAATTTAAAGCACATTCAGCCAGTTAGTTGGTCCTAGAAATGCTCAAAATAGCTGAAGGATGTGGTTGAAAAATGTAAAACATTTTTTGTTTTTGCATTAAAATTGTCTGCTTAAAATTGAAAAATAGATATTTATGTTTTACCCAATTGCAATAGCTAATTTGTAAAAACAAATATTATAATAAAGGCAATTTTATTATCTGTTTTCAAATAAAATATTGAATATATGTGAATTTGATAAACTAACAAACACCCTCTTTTGCAAACATTTCAAATACTCATCATTATTCTACTGCTGAGCTAAGTTACCTGCTAAAAATCCACCAATATGAGCGGTGACACCAATCTTGAACTCATCAGGGGCTGTGGTACGTCTGTAGATAGCCAGTGCTGTATCTGGGACAACTGGAACAAAACAAATTATGACATATTTTGTTTAACTGTTGAACACTTTCATTGTGAAATTAAAAAAAGAGAGTTCCCTATCAAACAAAGTTTTGTAATTTCTTAATCAATGTTTGTTTAACCAAAACATGTAACCAGTTATGTACGAGAGACAGTTTATATTCCCATTTATCGATTAATTGCTTCTGTTTTCACTTTTCAAAACTTCATTCACAGCTTTTTTAAGGAGATATAAAAAATTCTTTATAGGCTCATTAGGCTGACCTGAATGGCATACATGATTTTCTAAATCACAAACCAAAACAAATTTTTCCAAACTCTTAGACCACCCAGGATCTTACACTGGGATGTTTGACTTCTCGTGAACTCCTGCACTGGGGATCTTTGCTCTGTGTGAAGGTCCTATCTGCATAATATCCAGTTTCCCAAGAAAAAATCAAGGAATTTAAGAAATTCAAAACTCACGATTTGTGCACTTAAAAGCTTGAAAATTGTAAGTTGTAAAAAAAGTTGAACTCTAGGCAGCTCTAGGAGAAAGCACTTTAAATGATAGCATCAATACAAACCTAATATAAGAATGATGGTAAGCCTGACTGGTGCACTAAGCAGGATCCTACAGAATCCCCCACACATATCTTCCTCCATCTCATCTGGGTCCATACATTTGTAGTTCATCTCTTTCCAGTTCTGAAAAAAAAATTGTAGAGAATTTAAATTTCATCCTAGTCAATTTACATGACTATTTAAAAAATGATGCTCCTGGGAGTGATGGAATAAGAAGGAAAAAAAATTAGTATAATTTTTTTGACAGACTTAGATATGGATCACAGGTTTTAAAGGAACCCAAATTCAATTATTTTTTACCTTTTGAATGCGTTTCAAACGCCTTACAAGATATGCATGTCATGATAAAAGTGGCTCTATAAATTCCCAACCAATAACAAAGATAGAAGTGACTTCCAGCATACATGATTTACTTGGCTGTTGCTCTTAGAAAGCTGGTAGACAGGAGTTGTAGAAGGACAGAAAAGACCTTGGTGCCCAGGCTTCAGCAAAGTATTGGTCTAAATTGGTGGGTCTGCAGACATTTTCTCATTATGTGAGGATTGCATGATGGCTCAATTGCAAGAACGTGTACATCACCAAAACTTATACTATTGCCTTGCAGTCTTTAGTTGTTCAAAGACTAATAAATCGATAAAAGATAATAAATGCAAACAAACTAAACCATTTGTTAACTCACAGTAATGATAGCAGCCACATGAGCACCTAAAATGGCATACACTCCTCCACTTGCTCCTACAAGGCCTACATAATGGTCAGTTAGAGAGTGTGCAAGGCAACCTGAGGGGAACATTCATAAAAAACAGAATGAAGAAAAATTCCATTCAAATAAGAAGCACGAAAAAATACATAAAAATCAACTTTTATCAACATCATTATAATAAACATTCATAGATCCGATCAGAGTCAAGTTAGATTAAAATGCATTGAATGTGTAGATAAAAAGTTGGATGAAAGTCAAATAAAAGACATTCTATGAACAAAATCTAATAATTCAATGAGTACAAGTAGCTTGTTCAGATAGTGAACAAAAAAGTGCCTCATGTAAGAAAAATAAGATCACACATCTTTCAAGCCTGATCAGTACTCAATAAAAATGAGCAATGTATTAACAGCAAGTCAGAGATAAATCAAATCAAGGCGATGGGAATCCAGGAAACTGGTCAAAATATTTGCACAATTCAGGATGATTGGAAGGGCTGCACAAGACATCATAATTTAAGGGACTATTCTAGAAGGCAAAGAAGAGGGGATATACAAAGAGGAAGCCCCCAAAACATACATTCATGTTGTTAAGTCATTGACCAGATGTTTTGCAGGGGTCTGCTCTCTGGGAATAGATTGTTGTGGAAAACCGATTTGTATTCAACCTCTGAGAAACAAAAAAAGAGATTTGAGACAGAAATTTCAATTAAATACAATTTCTAAGGATGAACTTTGTAAAAGGCTTGTGATAGTAAAGGCGACATGAAAAGGGACTGGTCCCCTTACCACACAAAGTTCTTGGATCAAATTGATTATGAAGATCGGACATTGGAAAAAACGTATTTTACTTAAATGTTCATTTATTAAGTTGAAGTGTTTAGGAATACACGAAATAAGCATGGGAGGTATATCAATTGATGTCTTTCCTTTAATAAAATCTACAAACATGAACTCACCTGCAAGAGCTCCTAACACATAGACCAGTCCAACACGCCACCATTTATGTACAATTTCTAATGGTAAACCAAATAATATCTGGAATATCAAGTTGGACACAATGTGCATGTATCTGTGGGAGATATGATTGTCGTTATTAGAATGATAAATAAAAAATATATTGGAGAATAAATCATAGAAAATGAAAACAATCAAATAAACCACAACATGCTTGATGCATAAAAATATAATAGTTTAAGTATAGAAATAAAGTCTTAAACCATGAGGGTAATACAGGCTAAATAAATCTTCTATGTACTAAATGAATAAAAATAAATTAAAAGAGTATCCCCCCCCCCCCCCGGCTTCTTTGAGGAAATGATTAATCTTTTTATGACCCCTCCCTCCTTAAAAGAGTACATTAAAAATGTTGATTTTTCAATAGTAATATATATACATTTTATTCAACATTCATGGCGTATACTAGCTACTCCTCCTCAAAAAAATATGCTTTAAACGCTCATGAAAATGTTGAAAAAGTTTTACGACCCCTAACACTACTCTATTTTAAAGCTAAATACACCAATAACATGTTCAAAGTTTGACAAAGTTTGTTGCCTATTCATAAATCATGTAACTTAACAGCACCACTTATGTAAGGATTTTGCTAATGCTAATGACATGTCTATAAAAAGTGATATCAGTCAATTCCATACTCTTTCATACACATTTTTACTTAAATGCAAAATATTCAAATAAAGAAATTGAAAAAACAAATTAAATCCCTTATAAAAAATTCAAAATGAAAATAAAATCTTACTAAGGCAAAAATAATAATAAAAAAAATCATACCCTTGATGCATAAACATATAAGAGACAAATCTCCAGGCTTCATAACGACGTGTTGGTTTGTAGACCAGTGGACTGTACATGGCTACACCACTAGTGGCATCAACTGTATAGCCTTTCTCTTGTAGATCTAAGGCGTAGATGATGAAGATAATGATCTGAGGATGGTCATTTTTAGACATTCTTAGTGCAAAAATTGTCTCAGCTTTATGAACACAAAAATAACTCCTGGCAACTAGGGTTTACCTATGTCCCACAAATTCCAGTCCTGGAAAAACAGGATTTTTAAGTAAAAAGAATTGCTATAAAATTAATATTAAAAGTTGGACAACATTTCCAATTTTGATAATTTTAACAAGATGGAATTGTACTAAATGCAAAATTTATAAATGTTGAATGCTCTATTGTATGATTGAGAAAAATAATTGTAATCTTTGTTTAATAAAACACATCAAAATTGATCTAGGATGAAACAATCATTCTTTCTTCTTTGAAATAATTCTTCAAAGACAGAATGGCCAAAAGTGTGCTGTAGGTCCTTGGGTGGCATAAAGACGACTGTGAGTGGACTGTGCCTAACAGACCAGGGGGGAGGGGGGGGGGGCAACAAATATAATCAATGACAGCAGTAACATATGCATTCTGTTTACATTGACAATTCTACATTCAAAACTATTGATAAGTGTGTAAAAATCAATGAGTATAATCTTTCCATTACTTTGACCAATTTCAACAAAAAAAGGAAATAAGCAAAATAAGAGTCTCAACTATAAAATAAATCGCCAAAAGGGGGGAATCTAATTTCACAGAAACGAGTCTTATAAGTTTCAATGAACAAGTTTTTTAAAAACCAATATTTTACCTCGATAGCACTGATGATTGGTATAAACAGCGGTGGTGGACAACACGTGTAGTTTGCCAGGAAGTCTTCCCTCTGTGCACGGGGTATGATGCTGGCAATACCTGCCCTCAGGACACCCTTCATCTTCCCACGTTCTCTATCTGACATGTCATGTGTTACCTGGGTAATGCACAGATGAAAATGTCAAAAATAGTTAAAGGAAGTTCCAGGTACCTATCAAAAATAAATGTAGTATAATATTTTTTAAGTATAATTTGTTGTAACTTCTTACAACAATTAAAGCGTTTCTTTCCCTTTTACTAAAAATGGAAAAAGTACACATCAACACACCCTAATATACTTATAGAAAACAAATCCTACTGCTTCCACACAAATCAACTACACTAAAAAAAAATTAAATAATGTTTCCAATTACACAATATAAAGAAAAACCATTTTAAGTCCAGTGCCAAATTGCTGGATTATAATTCCTCAAGAATCATAATGAGCTGCTTAGGGTCATATGAAGTGCACTTATCAGATTGCAGTTATTACTTAGATAAATCATACACATTGCGTAGATTCCAATCTATGGTCTGACGCTTGAACCTTTTTGTGCCAGAGGATTTACTTGAACTGCATTACTTAAATTGGATTGTTGCACTTAGATAGTTATATAGTTAGGCAACTTTATATTTCACATGTTTTTACAAGTTATATTGCATTTATCATTACTCTGAAGAACTGTTCCGAGCTACTGTTATGAGAGGTTATGAGCACTTCCCTACGATGATTATTATTTTCAGTTGAGGAAGGTTGATAAACCGAAATAATCGTATCCATAATAGTATATCGTCTTCAAACAAATATCCTCTTTCAGAAATAAATATGAACAATAAAAGTCCCAGTTGTATCAGACGTTATTTGTACAGCAACTAAATCTTAATAAATTGTGAACTGGGGAATATGCTGGTTCAATGCCAAGTGAGACCTCAAACAAATAAAAAACTTTCAAGACCATCTGTCCAAACTTCTTGCATGTCAAACATATGACAATGTAAGGGTTATATCAAAATCGATTTTATTTTCTTGATAAAAAACAACTTGTCAGTTTTACAATCGATTTTCCATTGAGTGGTAAGCACAATTATTGAATTCAATATCTAAACATTTACCTATCAATCGATTATGGGTAAGAATGTAAATACATGATTTAAGCTTTAAAAACCAACAGTATTGATTTTAGTAGAGGGAGGTACTTGATGATTGATGCGTCTCTAAAATATAAAAGATTTGGAATGACAATTGCATTTGTACTATGTATTTCTTTTTAAAAAAAAAGAACAAGACAGCTGGCAGCATTTTAAGTGAATAAATTCAGAATCTGTAAATTTTTGATTATGAAAAGTTTTACCAAGAATTTAATTTGTTTTTGACATGGCAACTGTTTGAAAATGTTTTAACTCATATGAGCTCTTAAAAAAGTCACAAAAAGAAAAGACAAAAGACAGGCCTTGAGGCCTGCAACACAAGTCTCCAAGATCAAGTAATAAAACTTCCTGCAGTGTCTAAAAAAAGGAAAACAAAAAGGTATATAAGCAGACTTAAAGGCAAAATAAAGAGCAAAGTGAT
>JAUUEB010467058.1:0-11750 GCA_032362205.1 Clione limacina | reverse complement strand
CCGCTTCCAGCTCAAAACAAGAGTAATGATAGTGCATTAACTGCTGCTACATACGCTCATGTTTGAATTAAACATAATTTTGCTTCACTCATTTTTTGAAAATATAACAATAAAATGCTAGCTGTCATTAGGAGATTGTTTTATTTTATCCGTTTCTGCTGGTTGTCCAAAGAATATTTGCTCAAGGGGATGGAAGGAAGACAGGCTATGTCAGTTATGAGTTAATAGATATCATCTCTCCTAAATATATGATATAAAGTTTGTATTCACAAACCCCTTATCTTTTATTTCAGATGTTTGTCTTCAACCAAGTTGAGGCTAACTCCATCAAGACCCAGCAATTCGAAATCACTGGCTCCACATATGCCCCTGACGGAGAACTGTAAGTACAAGACAGATACTGCTTATTCCTTGACTATTATGCATAAGGGAAAGTTTCTGTGCCATCATTGGATTATAAGGCTGAATAACTTCTTTTCTTCTTTCACGTTTCTGGAAGTTAAATGAAAAAATAATGGTTTGATGACATTTAGAATCTTCTTGTGTGAATTCAGAACTTAAAGATTATTTAATTCTTAAACAGGTCATGCATAGACAGATTATGATCAAGGATAACTCTTTTTTTATATTATTAACTTGAATATTACCGATTTAATCATCTGTGTACTTTATGTACTTTTTCTTTTTAAATGTTTTTTTATATAATTATTTTGTGATTATATATTCCACTCAACAGTTGTGTTAGAATATTTTAAAGAATAATCCTCAAAGTACTGTTACAATCTATATTGATTACTTCCTCATTCCTCTGACTGATTATTGTTTATTTTGTCTGTTCTCAGTCCTTTATGGTCTGTTAAGCAAGTGTCTTGGGTCACACTTCACAATTTATTGGTGCTGTTGAAATATGACTTTCTATCATCATTAATTTGGTACATTACAAGAATAGAATGAAGACAAATTAATCAGAGAGTCTATGATTATATTTGTATCATATAGAATATATACTGAAATGTAAACATTTTGTGTGATTTCAGGATGGTCGGAGGTAAACCAGCAAAGGCAAGCGACTATCCCGGTTTGGAAGAGGTTGTCACCATCTGCTCAATGTGCAATGACTCTAGCGTGGACTACAACGATGTGAGTGATTGGTTTTTAAATTTATTGAACATTGAACTTAATACATTGAACTTATTATTTTTGAATAGATTACAGGAACCTTTTAAATTGTGGAAAATGAAATACATCCTTTATTTTTCTGATTTTTCAAATTTTTATAGAGTGATATTTTTCCCAAAAACTAAAGAGAGAAAGATATTTTGAGAAGGGACTAGACTAAAATGTATAATGATTTCCCCCAATAAGACTAACTTTCATCATTCAACAAACGACAATAATAATTTATAGCTTATTAAGATTTTATTGACCTGTTTGTGCCTAAAGGCCGCCCGTGTTGCCCAATGGTTAAGGCACCACCTAGGGAGCAGAAAGTTGGGTGTTATAATCCTGGACTGGTCATACTTCAGACTTTCTTAAAATGGGAATGTACAAGTTAAATCTTCTGGGTGGCAGCACTTAAAATTGAGTAGCACACCGTTGCCTTCTCATATACCATGTCTTGGTAAAACACAGCACCTTTACCGCTTTTAAATTGTAGTAGTCTGCCAAAGACTTCCATGTTATGTGACTTTCATTATTCCTCTGTCCTCAGGCCAAAGACATGTATGAGAAAGTTGGTGAGGCCACAGAGACAGCTATGACAGTGCTCGCTGAGAAACTCAACTTCTACAACACAGACAAATCAACAATGAACAAGCGTGAAAAGGGTATTGCATGTAACCAGGTTATCCAAGAAATGTGGAGAAAGGAGTTTACACTTGAGTTCTCCCGTGACCGTAAATCCATGTCAGTGTACTGCGTGCCCAACAAGATGAAGCCTCAGCCAGGAACTACCCGCATGTTTGCCAAAGTAAAGAATTTATCTTTCTTAGTCTTTTTGTATTTGCTCCAACACTTTATATAATCCTGGTAGGTTATTTGTGGTGATATACACAAATTTTAGCATTTAGGTCTTGCACTTTATTTTCAAGCAAAAATAATTTGACCATGGCAGCTTATTATATGTTTGCTAATGACAACTCCTGTCTGTTTGGATCAAGACAAATTTGATCAATGGTAATTGCTTTAGTGGCTGATTGCATGCCTCTATTTTAAAAGACATTGTGCTTTTTTGCCTAAATGGTCCATACCATAAACAAGAGATCTCCCTTCCTTTTAAAACTAAATACAGCTGTATATGTTCCTATTGGTAAAGTCAGCAAAATCTCGGTCACCGTTGTGTTCCTCATTTTTTATTCTGTTGCCGTAGAGCTCAAGTCTTTTGGCATTGTTGATATGGTACGAAATATTTCATTCTTTGAATAGTACTCAGTGACCAAAAAAGAAATGTTTCTTGTGTTGTTAGTCCCCTTTTTGTAGTAAGCAAGAAAAGGCAAGTTATATCACTTGCTCATAATAGAAGAAAAAATCCTGCTACCCAGATATTTATCGCTTCTTAACTACATTGAATGCTACATCACCTATTGCTTCTGTATATGTAAGTGATATAAGGATGTCATGTTCTGAAAAATAGAGACTTTACAAATTGCTTTGTTCTGTTCTTGCAAGATTTTAAATGCTGTTGATACATCTTTTTCCCCAGGGTGCCCCTGAAGGTCTCCTTGACCGTTGTACACACGTCCGTGTTGGCCAGAACAAAGTACCTATGTCCCCAGCAATCAAGGCTGAAATCATGAAACACACCAAAGCTTATGGAACAGGTAGGAAGATAAAGGTTTAGTTGTTAAATTTAACTTAATTTAGTGTAAATGTTGTTTATCACGATTTTTCTTTTAATATGAATACTAATTCTATATTGTAAATAACATTCATAGATGGATAAGCTTTGATTTATAGTTATGTATATGTCCACAATCAGTTTTGGTGGTAAGAAATGGCTTTATAATCAGTGAGGATTTATTTTATCTGATGATAATTTGTGTTGTTACTGTCATCTCTTCTAATATTGTATTTCCAAGATAGTTTATTCATTGTATTTCCAATATGGTTTATTGATATGGACGACATGGAAGTAACCATTTTCCCCTATCATTTTTAAGGACGTGACACTCTTCGTTGTTTGGCTCTTGCTACCATTGACAACCCAATCAAACGTGAGGACATGGACCTTGAAGACTCTAGGAAATTCATTCAGTATGAGGTTAGTATTTAAAAATCTTGATTTTTATTAATAAGGCCCTACATTATGTTACAGCAAGCTGCCTAGGCCAAAAAAAGTGATATGTTGCAAATTATTGCTTCTTCCTTTCAAGCTTTTACCATTTAATTATTAATCACATTTAATTTTTTAAGATTTTTTTTATTACCTTTGTTCCTTCTAGTCTTCTTTCTCCATAAGCATTGTCATCATTGTTCTTTTTCATCAAACTTTTTCAGACAAACATGACCTTTGTTGGTGTTGTTGGTATGTTGGACCCCCCTCGTGAAGAGGTCAAGTATTCCATCCAGGCTTGTCGTGCTGCTGGTATCAGAGTTATTGTCATCACTGGAGACAACAAGGTCAGTTGTGTACTAACTTATCTTAAAGTTGTTGAGCTATCTTTTATTTAACATCTTATTTTATTTTATTTCTATAGAGATTTTGTCTTGCTTTTGTTTCAACCTGTATGTATGAGTTGTAGTATTTTCATTATGTTAAGTTAAGATTTGCAAATTAAAAACAATATTCATAAGCGTTCCTGCCGACTAAATTTTTTTATTAATAGGCAATACAACAGGTTAAATTTGCTTACGCTATTGACAAGAAATAAGTATTTAACAAAGTTTACAAATTCTATGCTTGCTTCTGTTCATTTTTCCTATGACTGATTGTTAAATCTAAAACTTTTATCTCCTATCAGGCCACCGCTGAAGCCATCTGTCGCAGAATTGGAGTTTTCGGAGAGAATGAGAACTGTGAGGGATTATCCTACACTGGTAGGGAGTTTGATGATCTGAGTGTTGAGGACCAGAGAGCAGCCGTCATGAGAGCTCGTCTGTTTGCCCGTGTGGAACCAGCTCACAAGAGTAAGATTGTTGAGTACCTTCAAGGAGAAGGAGAAGTCACTGCAATGGTAAGTAACAATATTGCTCTTTCAATTTTTGTAGTTTGATGCACTAGGAGGACTGATGAATGAATTGTTTAATAAAAAAATTATTTTGACAATGTTGATGGTGCTTAACTACCTTTATCTTGAGTAATTTGATCAAGAATACACAGATCTTCTTTAGACTGGCCAATCATAATAAACTTCCTCCCTAAATTTTTGCAAATATAGAATTTTGGGGTCAAAGTTTAATGGGTTTAGCACCCCACTGTTTTTCTGTTTCATTTTTACCTCGTTTCTTGTTTTTTCTATTTTTTTGTTATGTGTAAGTAATTTTTTTTCATGGTTTTAATTTTTTGGGGGATTTTTCTAGATGGTTTAGTTTCACACTTGATTATAAGCAAGCATCGGTCAGATTACTCTCCCCTGCCATTTAGAAAAATATGGGGTTAAAATGTATGTCAAATAAGTAGTCAATTTCTGCCATTGTTTCATGCTAATGTTTAAATCTTTGTCTCTACCAGACTGGTGATGGTGTCAATGACGCCCCTGCCCTCAAGAAAGCTGAAATTGGTATTGCTATGGGATCTGGAACTGCCGTCGCTAAGGGCGCTGCTGATATCCTTTTTTGGTTTAGTCTACTATAAATTTAACAGTGTAAGGAAGTACAGTTTATGTTAAAGGAGGTCTTTATCTGCATATCACTTAAAGTCAAGCACAGATGTTGTGTATTTGATGACAGAATGAATTATTATTTATTCCCAAGCAAGATAAACTAAGAGAGACCTCAGTTTGAACCCAGCTAGTAACACATGATGACATGTTTTCTGCCAATGCACTTGGTCCTTGATCCTTTGTCAGGATGTGAGTGAGGGACCTGCCTTTCTTAAAGCCTTTATGTAACTTGTTTGTTGAGATGGATAGTCTTCATATTCTTTTTATAATGAAGAAAATAAGCATAGCTTATGTATTTTTAAAGATACATATTTTTCCTGGCATTAATCTATTGGACTGTCAGAAAATTAATACATAAAGAATAAAAACATGTCATTGGGTGTTTAAAAGCTATTTTAGCTAATAGTCCTTACAACAGTGTTCAGGCATTTTAAGCTGTTTTTAGGGAGTAATGTTAAATGTTGTGGTTACAAATTTGTAAAAAATACTATTTTAGCTAGGTACACTAGGCCCCTTAGAATGTCCTGATAAGCTGAAGCAGTAAGACATGTAGGAAAGATTCATTTTTAAATCAAGCAGTAGATGACAGGAACTTCTTAAATGCAAATTATCTGGATTCATGATTGATTAAAGATAATTTACCTCTATGAATCTGTTTGTTGAAACAAGGAACTTGTATGAAATAAATGACAACCTCATAGGAGGAGCCAAATAATCAATATCCTAACCTTTTGGGAAACAAGTGGTAACATTTTGAGAAACGTTCCTTGACTCCAGTGTACAGATGGTGTTGGCTGATGATAACTTCTCCACAATTGTATCCGCCGTTGAGGAAGGTCGTGCCATCTACAACAACATGAAACAGTTTATCCGTTACCTGATCTCTTCCAACATTGGAGAAGTCGTATGGTGAGGGAGATTTTCTACACAACTTTATTGTCAATATCTAACAAATGTTTATATCCTAACTTGACATTGGCTTGGTTAATTCATAGAGATTCCCAGTAGGTTATGTTCTAGTTGAGTTTTGGTTCAATGTACTGATGATCTCCATTGAACCAATCTGTATAATCCAAATATTTGTTAGAAATGAGAAGGTAAGTTGATTTCTTAATCCGTAAAGAATAACTCGTTACATTGTCCATCATCTAAAAATAATGTAAACAAAATTGACACACAGCCCATGTGTGATGTTCAAATTTTTATATAAATTTGATGGTACCTGCAGATGGGACAGGTATATATCTATAAATTGATCATCTCTTATTTCTCTCTGCAGTATTTTCCTGACTGCTGCTTTGGGTATCCCTGAAGCTTTGATTCCCGTCCAGCTGTTGTGGGTCAACTTGGTCACTGACGGTCTGCCCGCCACTGCCTTGGGCTTCAACCCCCCAGATTTGGACATCATGAAGAAAGCACCACGATCTGCCAAGGAGGGTCTCATCACTGGATGGTTGTTCTTCAGATATATGGCTATTGGAGGTGAGACATACAGATTTGTTGAAGTTTTGAATTGTTTTCTATCTAGTCTTTGCCATTGTCACCTCTTCTAAAGGAGCAATAGTGTCATATCTTAACACAAGATGTTGATTTAGTGATTCATGAATTACAGCAATTACAGTATCACGTCAACTTTTTTTTGCTCAATGTTTTGATGATGTTTTTGTTTGATTTGTGTTCTTTTTATTTACTTTGTAGTATTTTGATAACTTGTACTTCAAATATGAAGAGAAGTTGTATTTCAATTGGTATAACTTGTGCAATTTTTCAAAAATTAAATTGTGACATTTGTCAACAAATTCTTGTGTTTTCTCCAGTGTACGTCGGATGTGCCACAGTTGGAGCTGCTGCTTGGTGGTTCATGTTCTACCATGGTGGACCCCAACTTAACTACTACCAATTGGTAATGTGCTCTTTGTTCAGTCCAAGTCCATTATCATTTTTATTGAAATAAGTACAAGTCAATGATGTTTTTAAAGTCACAAGAGATCAATTTTTATAATTTTTATTCTTATACTTATTGGGTTAAAATATAGCCAATTCTTTTAAAGTAATTGTTGGTGGCTTTAAAACGCTTTTGATCATAAGTAATCAATTCATAAAAAATATTTTCATGTACCATTGAGCTGTACAAAAGGATGACAACTTGATTGTATTGACAGTTATTTGATGAATGTAGTGCTATGTATCCTCAGACCCATCACATGCAATGTCCAGCAGAACCTAGAATGTTCAAGGGAGTGGACTGTACAGTATTTTCTGCCCCAGAGCCTATGACCATGGCTTTGTCTGTACTTGTCACTATTGAGATGTTGAATGCTCTCAACAGGTAACTGCTCAAGTCCTCAATATAGAGAGCATCATGTTGTCTCTTTATACACGTCAAGTGTTTGTTTCGTTCATAGTATTTGTACTGTTGGATCTCTGCTTGTCTGCTTATGGAGTAGCTTTATATAGTGTTCATTGATGGCCAGGTGTTACTGACCAATATCTATGTTTAGTTGTCAACTATATCACTATCATGTTCATGGTCAACCTCTTACAGTCTGTATGTTATTTCTTTTGGTTTCAAAGCACTCAGTCTGTCTCGATTTTTCAGATGGCAATGATTGTTGATTCCCCTGTTGTGTACTTTACTTTTGATTGCTTTGTCTTGAATTGCTGGAGTAATTAATTACAAAGATGAAAAGTCCTCCATTTCAATTTTCAGTACATACTGGATCAAGCTGTCTTTTAGAAGGATTCCAATTGGCTTATGTTTAATTTGATTGTCAAGGTTATTGTTGAACACTGATCATTGAAGACCTTCTTTGTCAAATGTCAGTCAAGTGTTGACAATATAAGGAATTTGAATTTGTTTTTTTGACCAATCTTTTGTTAAAGTGAAAAGTCTGAAACTATCAACGAGTTGGTGCTTATGGAAGAGCAATCTGTGTTTTCTTGTTGGTGCTTATGAAAGAGCAATCTGTGTTCTCTTCTTGGTGCTTATGAAAACAAAAATCTGTGTTTTCTTGTTGGTGCTTATTAAAACAACAATCTGTATTTTCTTGTTGGTGCTTATGAAAAAAACAATCTGTGTTTTCTTGTTGGTGCTTATGAAAACAACAATCTGTGTTTTCTTGTTGGTGCTTATGAAAACAACAATTTGTGTTTTCTTGAGCTGCTGCTTATGGAAGAGTAATCTTTTTGTTAGTTGGTCCATATGAAAACAACGATCTGAGTTCCCTTCTCGGAAAGAAGGTCTGATAGTCTGGCTGCTGGCAACTTTCTCATAACCTCATCTTCAGGGGGATAAAAGTATCTTGGCAGCTCTGTATTATAATATACTCACTGGTTTTTCACCCTTTTGCAGACTCACCAGGCTCAGTGCTTGAACCAAGATGAACTTTTTGGTGGTGTTGACTGCGACATCTTTAGCCATCCCAAACCCATGACCATGGCTCTGTCAGTTCTGGTCGTAGTCGAGATGCTCAACGCTCTGAACAGGTGAGGGGGCTGGTGTCACAATTGTAACACTACCCAAAGTAGTACGAACCACAACTTAGCGTGTCACAGATTACACAAATATTGTAATCTATCTTAACACACATACATTAGGAGTCACAATATTTTCATCTAGTATTTATCTTGATTAACATAATTATTCAGATAAAACAAATTGTAAATAACACCCTAGGAATGGACAATAGTTTCCTGTCCGTTCATGGAGTGTTATATACCATTGGCTCTACCTGAATTTGACCACAACTCTCCATAGTCAACCCAATTATCTGTTTCTAACATAATTACACAAACAGCACCTCACATCTTTTACAATCTATATCCTACAATAACATCCTGCAATAATATCCGGCGTAATACTTTGAAGCAGATGATCATATTGATATGACATGTGTGGATTGCAAGACCTAAGTGATCATATTGATATGACATGTGTGGATTGCAAGACCTAAGTTCTTATAACTCAAATTTTCAATTCATAGAACACATTTATCTGCCAACACCATACATGAAATCTAAGGAGGGTTAGAGCAGAGCTCATCCATGTGACAGGTTCTCATACCTGCAGGAAGACAGTCAGATTTAGCAAGTCTGGTGGGAATATTTTCACACCAGATCTGGAAGTGTATATTCACCACTCTTAAAGTTTTTACTGCCATTTACTCCATATTATTGTAGAGTGGGAAAATTGAGGTGTATATGAATTGTAATTTTCAATCCAATGATATTTTTTCTCATTCTTAGGCGATAATTTAAGAACTGGCAGTAAAATACTTTGTTGACAGAATTGGTGATGGCACTTGCAACATACCCTTACAACCTTCTGTCTTTCGTCTTCTTGTAATGTTTAATCAACACATTAGGGGGAGCTGTTTTTAAAACAATTTTTTGTTGTGGTATTTTTCCAAAATTAAGTAAAAAATCAAATTTTGTGAACCTATACATTTGATATACATTTGTCAAATCTATTTTTTGTTCATATCATATTTACCATATGACCATTTTAGTTATACCCCTGTTGCGGTAGAGTGAAAAAAAGAAAAAGAAATAGCTATGTTTTGTATATTTCACAATAAACAAATTTAAACTGAAACATTCCCTTCTCAATGGGGCCTATAAGGAAGATTGGCTTTTGATATTCTGAGGTTAACTTTTAAATGAACTAAGAAAAACTCCACAATTATGTTGAGATCTCTCCACTTAGACTAGTCAAATGTAATCTGCATGCAAAAGTTACTTATCTCTGAATGAAACTAGTTTATATATAGGACATGACCATCCATAGTGATTGCATACTCTACTTTACCGCACAGGGGGAGCTTCTAGGTTGGACGTTCATTATAGGGAAATCAAAGAGTTTTAGTTAAAGTGATTGGGGAAGCCTCTTTTTAACACTATTGTCAGGCCATGGTTATCCAACACTCGACTATCCAACTTACACAGAAGTCCCAACAGAAATGACTGGGGACGCTTTTTCAGACAATTTGAAATTATCGAATCAGCAGAATAGGGTATGATTATTTAGAAAATAGAATATTTCATGACAATAATTTGACAATCAAAAAATATAACTTGTTCATTCCAAAAAATGGGGCAAGCAAAAAACAAGCTCTATTCACTGTCAAATATACGTGAGGGAATGAATTCTGTATAGCTTTGCTGTATACACTTCTTGAACACCCATTGAGTTTCACAACCACAGTTTATTTTCTCTTTTCCATGGCTGAAATCATGGCAATAACGGCTGATAGTTTAAGGACAATTCTAATTATATAGAAGTACCCTGCTGGCGGCTGAATTAAGTGTGCAAAGATTCATGTATGGTCATGGCGTTTTATATTTAAAAAATCTTTTGTTGAAAGATAACATGTTATGGATATTAGGGCAGAATAAAGTATTAGTATTAAACTCCATTCTTCTTTATGACATGGCCTCGGAGAAGGGATTTTTTCTGATAAGATAGCAAATAATTTTACTTGATGAAATTTGAATGCTTTAAATCAGAAAAAAAGAATAATGAACCGTCCACTTAGCTCCCCCTGTGTTGGTTTTAACAAACATTGAGAAGAGAGATAGTGTGTGATAGAGAGAGAGAGAGAGAAAGAGAGAGAGAAATTGTGAGTGAATGAGATGAAAGTTAGTAGAATGGATGTATAAAGGTTGTGATGGTTATATATTGCTACCAGGTGACTATGTCTTCCTGCATGGTGTGTTAATCCCTAATGTTGTTGTCGCACTGAAAACCGCTCTAGCCTTTGCCATAATCCTTAGACCTTGTAACACTTGTATATGATGTGACACACTAACAGCCAGCCCCGTCTTATTGTTCTCAAGCTCTCAGTGGACAGTGACAGATTGTTTTAGTACTATCAATTTTATGATTTATTATTTATTTTTGTTTAAACTTTTTATTATTATTTTTTTCTTTAAAAATATTTTATAATAAAAGAATTATCTAAATTTTCATCTATATTAATCTTTTTATATTTTTTTCAAGCTAAATCTATCCTGAACATTGTTAATCCAGAATAGCTTTACTGGCTTAAACATCATCTGCAATCTAATTTAACTCTCCTATCAATCAGGCTTTGCATTTTTTAAATTATTTTCTTTGGTTTTGCTTTATGCTTTATTTATCCTACATATTTTTTGCTTTTTTATTCTGATTTATTCTAAATTCTATGTTAACTTAATTTCAATCTGTCACTGAAGCGAGATAATGGTTGATGCATCTGATTATAAAAGAACTGTCTTGTTTCAGCCCATGTGCTTTGACTCCAGGGTCTAGACTGTTCAAGTCTTTAGCCACTGTAACTGTCAAGGATTTCTCATACTCTCAAACTTTTATTTGTTTCTGCTGCAAGTTTTGTAGAGGGAAGGCATGATGCTGTGTCAAGCCAAGGTCCTTCTCGTATGAGCCTCAGTATGCTGAATTGAGGAGGCCAGATGAGAGTTTTTCTGAAATCTACTAATTGTGGGCTGCCCTGTGAATATATGAGCATGGCTGCGTCATGGCATTGTGCTGCAATCGAGTGGCTGCTGCACCTGTGTAGCCAGCCAACTCTGCTGCGAAGTGCTCAACACGTCTTTGCCTGCTGTCAGTGCTGAATGCCAGACTTAAGTAGCCAGACAAGTAGTTGCCTTGTGGTTTGTTTGCTTGTTGTTTTGCATAGCTTATCTTGTCATAGCTGTCTTAACTTGTCATAACTGTCTTATGATTGCTGGTATAGCAGGTATAGATGTCTTTTCATAGCTGTCCGGTTTATCATTACTGTTTTGTCATAGCAGGTTATAGTTGTCGTGTCATAGCTGTTTTATCATAACTGTCTTGTCATAGCAGGTTATAGTTGTTGTGTCATAGCTGTTTTATCAAAACTGTCTTGTCATAGCAGGTTCTAGTTGTCGTGTCATAGCTGTCTTGTCATAGCA
>JAUUEB010466947.1:0-11750 GCA_032362205.1 Clione limacina | reverse complement strand
CCTCCCCTAGTCCCTCTACAGCACATTATGAACCAAATTACTATGCTACAAACCCAGGTTTCACATTTGTTTTGTGGGTCCCTTTAATGTAAAATAATAGGTACAACTACTATTTGGTTAAATGTACTGAGACACATTTACAATGAAAGGAACTTTGCCGTCTCATAACAAAGCAGCGCAATATTATATTCCTCCGTTTCAAGAACTTGCTGGTTGAATACAGGTTTAAAACCATGTTTACTTGTGTACTTTCATGTTCGATCTGCACATGTTCACTCAAATGCATAAATTTTTCCTAGAACTTATTTTCATTTTTAACGATGGTTTTGTTATGTTTAAAGAATAATTAAAATAGTCTTAACATCCGTTAGTTTCTTTGGATTCAACAAGAAACGCCCTCCCTAACATGTTTTCATACAGCCAACATGATGTTCAAAAAGCATATCATCATGTTTTAGTCTATTATTTGAGTTTAATCTATTTTCCTCATTGAACTTTATTCTCACGTGTTGCTAAACTTTTAGAGAGATGGTATAGGTGAGCTTGCCAACTGCCTACTGTCCCCATTCACATTCATGAATGAGAGCAATGGAAATGCATTTTTTCTTATTGGATACAAATTTCACAAATGTAATGGTTATAGCACATGAATAAATTAGCAGCCGTGAAAATATATAATGGCATGAGGAGCAGACGTTAATTTGAGTTCAAAGTGATTAATTCATAGACACGCCATTTTTTTCCATTACACCGTAAATTGAATGATAGGAAAGATAACAGGAGGCAGCCAGCTATATTATGTTTAACATCCTGTCAAGCTAGTGTAGAGATTTCACGCTATGGAATTGTCGTAGCTCATGTTTATTCCCCGATCACAAATTGTGACTCCGGGTATATTTTCGTTTTGTCTGTCTGTGTGTGTGTCTGTCTGTCTGTGTGTGTGTGTGTCTGTCTGTCTGTCTGTTAATGCAATAACTCGAGTAATTTTGTTTGGATCTCTTTCATATTTGGAAGGATGATATAGACCAGGAATAGAATTTATGATATATAAATTCAGAAATAGTTGTGAAAAATTGACGGAGTTATGGCCCTTATTGGGTATTTTTGTTATATGTTATCTCTTAATTTGGTAAAAACACTCTGTGGTCACATCTTAAAGGTTAAGAATCTGAAATCTTGCAAAGAGGCCCTTCTAGTGACTATCTTACACCAGTTTTCAAAATTATTCGAATAACCAATTGAAAACAGAGTTATGGCCCTTTTGAGTATTTTGCTATATGTCTTTGTTATTTTTTTGCGTCATTGTCAAAGATAGAATTCTGCAATTTTGCACAGAGCATTATGTAATTTGTCCCTGAAATCTGGAATTTAATATTTTGAAAATAAAACAGTTTTGACAGAGTTATATCCCTTTGTGTCTGATGATCGGGGTAGTACTCTCTACGAGTACTCATTTTTTCTAGTTGATTATTTGATTGTTTCTGTTGACTGCACAAACAATCAAAGCTTTCTTGAATGGTTCATGACTTTTATACACGCTAGGCTATTATTGATTGTGTTTCTGAAGCATAGTAAGTTAATATGTTTCATTTTGCATAAGTATAACCTAACGTATCGTTTCAAACTGGATTGATAGTTAATTGTGCATTCATAGAACATTGGTTTTTATTGTCATCGCACACTTTTCCTGTTCATATACTTTTCAGCCATGACTACAGTAAAACATGTGTCAAATAAAAAGCTATGATCCCATTTGCTAAACAATGTAATAAAGAGTCAAAATGAGCAATCCAAGTGGGAACTATTCATAACATATTTGTAACATGATCCAAGGCCTGCTAGTTTATGTGTTGGAAGTTGATTTAAAAAGATAATTCATGATCAAAAAATAAGTTTGTTTATTCCACAAGTTTGCTCCCACAATTTGATTTTGTATGCCTGATTGCCCCATTTCTCAAATATCTCAAATTTGTTTGCGCGGAACCTTTCACCAAAACATACTGGAGTTTTCGTTTTTGTACTGGCTTTACTGCAGATAAATTTGTTTCTTTGATTTTGGATTATTTTAGGATCAGGGTGGAAAATAAGTTATTGAAAGAACATGGAAATTATCCTATTTTTATTTACTGTGGTCTAACCTATAATGCAGCGGTTATTGAAATAGATTGCCGATCACCTTAAAACAAGATACATTGACGTCACGTGAACATTTACTCTTGTGAATACCTATCCTATACATATCAGTTGGAATTCCTACGTTTCTTTTTTAATACATCTTTTTCGTAAATGAATTGTTGTTATTTTACCACATCCTCTGTTCTTGTCAAGGGTACAACAAACAATCAAATGAATCAAGTAAACTACCAAATAAGGTTCCAACGACACATTGGTTGAAATGAGAAAAATAACAAATAAATTACAAGTGTTATGTAAATAAGAACACATTCTCTCTATCATACAGATCCAAAACTCATTATTCATATTCTCCAATCCCTAAATGTTCTTGTTTCACCCAGGTACAACTACCAATCTATATAGCAGCACACAGGTGTTTTCATAACCACCTTGATGATCAAGTATATGGGTGCAGCCTAGGATATAGGTGAGACACTATTACGAACTATAACGAACTCTCTTGTTTGTTAATAAATGACCTAACCGTTAGTAGAATCTAGCAACGTGTGTTGACTTTATTATTTCATAACGATGTTTATTGAAAATAAAGTTCCTTAGACTTTTCATTTTGTTTTCTTGATTTAATTTAATTTTGCTGCTAATGTGTATTATCTTGTTATTGTCTCCCTCCCTCCCTCCCCTCCCTTTCTCCTCCCTCGCTACCTCCCTCCCTCCATCACTACCCCTCCCTCCATCAGTCTCTACCTAGCTCCAAAAATTCATAAACGAATATATCATCAATAAGACAATGCATGTAGGAGTTCAGAATATCCTGTGACATAACCTTGTGATAATTGGTGGTGCGTTCTTTATGATGAAAATAAACTTATACTATAAAATGTTTTCTGAAAATAATAAAAAGTTATTTTTTGGGTAATTTAAGATTAACTCTGCTTGTTAATGATTAATGAGAGATACTAATATTTCTCTGATGTTTAAGAAAGAACAGACTATTGACCAAGAAGAAGATTCTGAAGTTTACATATTTCCCTAGCCATTACGTAACTAATGGTTTACCAGAATATGTTGACTGTAACTGCAATCAGACATGTCGAAGAGAGCATAAATATATTGGAGACTAGTGAGTATTAAAGTTTCAATGCACACCAGGCACTCAGCCAGGATTTTGAAAACGGGGGGGGGGGGGACTTTAGTTTATGTCAAATGAGGGCCAACAATTGGAAAATGAGTAAAAATTTAGTAAATTTATAGTACTTTGGACTCAAATGGGGAATTGGGGTGGCATTCTTTAATGTCCCACTGGCAACGCGCCTGTTGCACACTTATTAACTTATTATTATACTTTGCGTATTTTCTTATCTTACCATTAAACACTAAGAACACTGTTCTAAAAATAAACCTGATGAGTAAAAAAACCGCCATAATACTAATCCAATCAAATAAAAATGACGCGTTCAAACAATATAACTTATCGAGAAAACATAAGAAGGTGAACTTTATACAAAAACATAATCATGTCCAACATGTTACCAACCGATTATTATGTATGCATCTAGTTAAAAAAATAAAATTCTGTTATACACTAGAATTATATGAATTAGTTCATTTTCATATGGATTAATTATAATCATTGTTAAATATGTAAAACAAGACTAAACTTTGTTAAGTGCTTGACTTTGTATTTTCATCAAGGTGTCGCCGTATAAACTTCATGTCATTGTCATTTTCACACATTCATCAGAGTTTTACTTTTAACATTTATTCTATCCTTGAACACTCGCACTATATCAAAGAAAGCTGATAAAAGTGAACGCACTCCAGCGTTCTTTTGTATCCATACAACTTCACATTCTCCAAAGAAGAAAATAATTTCTTTCATTCATTGGTCCTTATCTTTAAAGATTCATTCATAAACCCATACAGCCCTTATCTTATCCAACTTTTGTGTTCATGTTTCGACGGTCTTTTGGTATTGAAGTGTTAGTCTTTTGTATATTTGGTAATTTTCTTATCGCTTTCATCCATTTTTTCTAAGGCCATCTTTCATCTCAGAAACGGTCTATTTCACCTGTCAATCATTGCGTTTCATGTTCATTGATTCAAGTGTATTAATGAAGATTGCTTTGTTCGTTATGTGAATGAAAATTAGATCTAAGAACCTCGGTCTTTTCGCGGCTTATTAATAAACATAGTGATGAAAGAAGAAAAATGAATACTGTTACGACAACGAGTGTGAAAGTAGTTTTCTTCACCCATAAACAATGAAGAGTTCATGGTCACAGCTTTAAATTGTTAAGCAACTGCTTTCATTTGACGGCATGGTTTTTCTTTTATACCAGTTACCGAGACCGACCATATGTCAAACTTTATTTTCATTTATTGGTTCGGAGTGATTATGGTTTTAATTACAGAACTCTGCACCCAGACGACCCACGGTGAACTTAACCTAACTAGACTCTTGAAACACAGAAGGGGAAATTTGCCACAGGGAAACTTTATCAAAGGTCATGAAATCATTCGGTCCAGACAACTAACTATGGTTCTCGCACTTCAAACAATTCATTTTATCAAGTAACAAAGATCATAAAGTTACTATTGAGTGAATGTCTGTATGAGCTATATATACATTCTGTCTTGATAAGGTCTTCGGACTGAAACGATCGTAGACAGGCGGTGAGTAATTTTTGCTTACGTATATATATATATAAACAAAAAGATACTAGAGGTTGCCATCTATGCCCCCCCCCCATACAGAGCTTCTTTTTACGTCAGGGTCGATCGTCTAGCCAATCAAGAATCAAACATTTGCGAAACTATTTCAATTTGTTTTTGAAAAGTACAAAAAAGACCCGCCACCAAATTGCTCTATATGAGCATCACTGATTGGAGGTCGCTAATGCAGATCGTCCTTACCACAAAAGTTTAGAAATATTTCATTATAGAATCACTTCGCGCCCCCAATCGTACGATCGTCTTCCTGTTATTCATATCATGCTGGCCAGAAACAATATATCTGGCTATAACTGGCAATAGTCTTATTGCTATTTATATCAATTTATAGATGTTATAAAGCTATGAATGTTCTACTAAAAGAAGGATTCCGATTTGTGTACACACAATGAAGGGGAGTGTGACGAACGACAGAAATACTGACATTTGTGAAATGTAATAATATAATATCAGAATTAAATAAACAAGCAAAAATAGGCGCGTATCTATGATTTTGAAATGAGGGAGGTCAAAATGGTGCAAATATATTGCTGCCATAAGAAGCTATTATCGTCTTAAAAGAAAAAGTCTTGAAGACATGAAAAATAACAAAATGTAAAATGAATTATGAGTGTCGGACTTGAACATATTACTTTGATAAAAACAAACTACTCTACTCCTGAGTACTTTAATTAGTTGAACACAATTCTCCTGAACAAATAAGTGAAACGTTCTTCATTTTAGCACATGTTATTTGAGTACGACGTTAAATAAACGTAACCTATTGTTACTTGAACAAGTACCAAGATTGACACATTTAAGCAGACCATTGAAATCCGTCCAATGATGCATGGTTCTACTCGAATTGTGTGTTCACATAACATGTGGTAAAAAGAAGAACGGTTTACTAATTTGTTCATGAGAATTGTTAGAGCCTTGACACTCTGTAGAAACGAACCATTATTGGCTTGGTAATTGTCATGGATTCTTTTTTTTATATTGGTCTTTATTTCAGGATCACAAAGGCATTTTATTATATTAATAATTTTCGCTACATCAATGTTATACACTTCATGGTGGATATTGGTTTGAACAACGTTATATAGAAAGTGGTATTCCATATGTGAGCCAAGAGTTAAATTCGATTTTTTAATTCAATAAAACGAAATAAACATAGCCTCGAGGTTGGCTAAATGGGAACTCGAGTTCTAGGAATGTAGTTTGGAGTAATTTACTGATATGCATGACTGGGTAAACGCTAGTCTTAAAAGGTGAGTCTAATCATGTGTGAAAAGGAAGCAGAAAATATGAAGCAGACGACTTAATAAATATATAAATAAATAATATGGCGTAGGCCTTTCATTGAGTTAATAAAACGGATATGTTAAGAATGAAAGAACAAAACAGTATTCGGTGAACTTTGGCTAAATGCGTCTTAAATATATATCATCCTCGTATATCAAAAATGATGAAAAAATATGTTTTCAACGTCATGTCAAGCATACACATTTTTCGGAGCTCGAACTTTAACGATTGTGAATTGTGGACCACACACTCGTTTTTGTTGGGTTGAAAACAGATGATACATTCCATTTAAAATGTGCGCGCTAAAAGTGGCTCCTACCCTGAGTTTGTTTCCAAAGTCTTCTTCACAGAATTTAAATCTTAATGAGCATATGTAACAAAGAGCACCATGCCAGTCATTGATACTAGAAACAATTATTGTTCGCAACGAAACAACATTTTTTAAACCCATTTGACTTATACTAGAGGAATTAGAGTACAATTGAAGAGGGACTAGGACATACTCTAAACAAGTTCGTGCTTAAAAAGAGAATTACAGTCCAAAAATTCCCAAACAATCCACTCTTCTATATTCCGACAAAGTGTTAGTACTCACCAGCCAAGCAAAGTCAAATGGAAGGTTGATGACTGTGTTGTCGCTATCCAGTGGGTAATGGAACTCGTTCTCTCCTAGAACGTCTGTAGTATAATTGCCAAAAGTACAAGGTCCGTCCAAAGAGACCCTATCCATAAACTCCTTGAGGCAGACCTTCACATATGTGTCACATGGGTCCACACAACCAACGGAAGGTAACTGGCCGCCATCACAACACGTGCCGGACGCAGTCTCACCACGTACGTTACGGACACGTTCAATCTGTGACACAAAACGACACACATTTTTATAAACAATATACTGATAAATAGGTAAAACAAAAGTAAATTAAAAACTTGCAATATACTATTAAAAAAGTTACAGCAATACCAGAGTTTAACTTGAAGCACAATTCTCGTTCTTGTTATATGTTAGATATATTATTAGGTTGAAAGACATTATAATCCCTACGTGGGTATCAAGCAGCAAATCATTCTTTAACAGATGATGAGTGGTTAACTCTCAACAGTTCCTTTACAAATATATCGATCATATATGTTCGATGTAATGTATAGGAGGGTTTGCCCCCTGGCATGTCCCAAGTGGGCATAGAGTGTATTATTTTCCAAGACAAATCAATATGAGATACCATTGCTTTATTATAATAATCATATAACAGCAAATATTGTCCATGATTAGTTTGAAGGGAGATAGTCAACTATTACATTGAACAACCAAATCATTTATTGTCTTTGAAAAACCGCTAAAGTCAAGACATTAGTTTTAGGTAAATAAACGTCAAAAAAGGGAAATTGCCATTGTTTTCCAATTTTTTGAAAAAAGACCTCTTAATATAACAAAGTAAGCAAAAATAAAACATTGGTCAATCTAATCACTGTCATTTGATCCAATCTACAAAATATCGAGGATCAGATATCTAAGGGCATAAAAACGTAGAATCTAGCAACGTAATAAAATTAAAGATGAGATGTAACGCTTTCCAACTATAGGGAGAACTTTTCTCTAAGCTTAGAAATTTAAAATGGTTATTCAGCATTAAATTTGAACAAATAGAAAATAAGCTAGAATAAAACGATCTGGCTAGAGTTAAAGGGATTGCTATTTAGATATACATATTCAGATTAACAAAATGTAATGTACATTTTCATCTCTTAAATTGTCCATTACATTGGATTTATTGGGAAACTTCATGTTCATTCAATTATTGTTAAGAAATATATATTTTGAGCATGTCACCAAAACAAACAATTAAAGCTGTTCATTATTAATATTGGATAATATTTTGGTCAAATAAGTAAATAGCATTTATTTTTTCCAACTCACCTGTAACTGGAAGACCCCAGATCCAGAGGCTGATCCTGCAGTTAATAACAACACAGGCAACAGACACTGAACGAGGAGATCAACAACATCGTGGGTGTAGTCTACGCGCCACATACTTCGCCAAGGCACCTCTGCCAAGAGATTCTGAATTGCTAGAGAAGCTCAGCTCAAGGAAGTTCTTGTGATACACGTGAAAGCATCGAGGACATTCTATACAGCTTAAATAGTGGGTGTCAAACGATAACGGTACTGGTACGGCATTGGCGCACGATGACAGTGCTCGAACCACCATTCCTAAAGCTGATGCACCAGCTTTATATTTCTGGATGTCCTGTCAAGTTGAATGTGTCCTTTACACGAGATTGTTGTCACACATCGTTGCTATAGCAATCAAGGAGGAAAATGTGAATGAGGTGTATGTCACGTTAAATCCAAACTCATCATCGAGCAGGGGCTTTGGGTAGTGCACATTTTAATTATTGAACTTGTAGTCCTATCTGAAAAATAAAACAATGTATTGGCATATAAAACAGTCTATTGGCATATAAAACAGTGTAATGGCATATATAACAGTGTATTGGCATATAAATTAACTTAATTATACAAACACCAACAAATTATCATGCAATTAATCTCACGCTGAGCTCTAAGACATTAATGAATTACTGATAATGATAAAGGTTTCAAGCTCCTGATTTCCATGAAATTTTTATTATTCTTTTTTCCTTATGTAACATGTATTGTAAATTATTCAACTTGCAGACTTTCTTATATTCACAGTTCTATGTTTATTGCTTTCCTTGGTTTTTTTAAAATATCTGTTTACCATGTCAATGTTTTGCCTGTATCCACGCTCTTATCTACACAAAGTGTACCTGAGCTAAAATAAACTGTGTTGAATCTTGCTGTTATTGAATAACCACTTCTTCTTTAGAATAGTCCAATGACGTCTATGACAACAAAACAATAAGAAATAAAAACAAACATCGACCCTAACCCAAAAAGTAAGAGTAATTAAAGATAAAACAGGACAACCAGACACATTTTAACATTTTACTCTCTATCAATATATGTTTTCATTCTACCTGTCTTCTCTCAAACGTAACGTACTTCCTTATTCAAATAATGTAAAAAAAAGTAACAGTGCTTTGGCGAGACAGATTATTACATGATAGCATTTAGGGAAAGAATCTGGGCGTACACAAATATATATATATACACTGGTTTATTTGACAGCAGACAACATACATGGGTACGGTTTTGGTTTGGCTTCGTCATATTTCCAAATACCCTGGAATTTTTTTTTCATTCAAAAAGGTGTTTTTTCTTACTCCAAATCAATTTAAAAGTGTTAAAAGGCTAACTAGACACTGTTTACAAGGTACACAACACTTTGTTTTACTGAAACATGATGATTTGACCTTATTGTAGAGTTTTCTAAAAAACAGGGCTTCGGCTTCGTATTATTTTGTAGAGCCGGGTTCGGCTTCGTGATGTTTTGAGATGCCGGCTTCGGATTCATGATGTGCCAGGGCTTCGGCTTTGTGAGTTGTGGCTTCGTACCCATGTCTGGCAGACAAGTATCCTCGCAAAGAATCAAATAACAAAATAGTGGATATATATAGTTTGTTATGTTGAACGTCACATTGCCTTTAGAAGGTTAGAACCAACCTTTCGATCAAACATGTTTTAACATTTTTCAAAAAATAGTGGAACATATCATGTCTTAAAAAGGTAGAACAAAGAAAGTGGAACATCGAACAAAATTTACACATAAATAGTTTCATATTTTCAATACAAATTTTGATTTCAAGACTCAGATTTTTCTTCTACTGTTCATAGGAGCAATGATTATAAATCCATAACAATAACAAGGTTGATATGCAATGGAAACCATTTTTATTCCCAAAGTGTCTTTTTTGTTTAGTTTCGTTCTACGTTTATTTGATTTTGATTTTTTGTATTGATTAAACCAACTAATATACAATTCAACACATATTTATAATTATTTTGATTTCTTTCAACTTCACTCAAATTTTAATTCAATGTTGTAACTTAGCCTACGAATCTTGGCTTCATCCCTTTCATTGCATATGAAATGTTTTACGTGCCATGCTTTGTACAGATGATTGATTTTTCAAAACTGTCTTTTTCAATAAATTTTATCGGAATTAGATCAAAATAGCATCCCCCCCCCATAAATAGTACTGTGTAAAAAGGGTTTGGGATTACGTTGAAAATTAAAGGAGTTGTCAAAGAAAAAAGTCGACTTTTAAACACTGAGTACAGACCTCAAAGAAAAGAAACTTTTTGGTAATGTTACTGAAGCGATGATATAAAACAGTCAAAAACAATAATACAAAATAAGTGCGAAAACCATTTGTAAAATGAATTGGTAGAGAATACAACTTGTTTTGCAATTGGTTACCATATAGTACATGGTGTTGTTCAATTCATTCTAACATTTTAAATGTTACTTTATTTTGAAAACTAAAGATAACTGAATATTGTTATATACATCAACACAAGGGGTACTATTTTATTAGAAGTTTATTCTTTATCGTTCAGTGAAAACGGACACAGCATAATAACTATGACAACAGAAATGTTTGTAAACATAAACATCATCATTGTGATATGCCGATAATAACCACTCTGTCAATATGAATTTGGTTTCTATTCAGTGCCACATCAGAACATCCGGAAAAAAAACTAAAACATTAATTCTGACTATACACTAAAACGTACATCTGATGTCAAAATATGAAAATATAAATAAGGCCATCAAAACGAAACACTATCAAACTTCATCACCTACATATCGTGCGTTACCTGTCAGCTATGACGTAGTAACTATCAACATAAAAGAATCAAGAAGAGTAGAATAACAATAGCGTAATCCAGATGTACGATGAGTGTAAAGAGAGCTTGTAATTCTGTCTGGTGTATCGGATGAGTTGTGAGCGTGAGTTGTGTTTGAGAGATGCACGCGCATCACAGGCCTTGACATTCTGTGACCAATCAGCGACTTGGTGAGCATGTAGCTCTAGAAATGTCAACCACAGCCAATGTCCGATGACATGAACCAAGGACAAATGGCATCGCGATGTCAAGATATTAATTCTCATGTCTTAGAAAGAGAAGAGATTACTAGTGGAAGAATCCATGCCCATCGACACAATAGGGCGGGGTTGAGGGAAATTTAATGAAGGCATCCATAACATAACGGTGGCGCGCCTATACCAAGTCGAGCCAAATTCTTTCACTCAAATTGAATGCTTGTTGGAATCATGGTTAGAACCATCCTATACCCGGAAGTTCACTGTGACATTCTTAGATAAATGACGCCATAACTTTAGTGTTGGGTTACACTCTTCTTAAATGTACCTGTCTATAACATAATTTTATATTATATAATATAAGAAAAATAAATGCTTAAACGAATTTGTTTAAGGTCAATTGTCTAAACATCTCACAGTATCATTCCCAATCTCAATTGTGTGTCATTAATCCTATTGCATGAATTCATATTCCAAATCGGCACGTACACACAGATATTTGATGGGCGGAGAGTAAATTTTAGATAAGAGAATGGTCGAAATAGCGAAGCACAAAACGAGAGAGAGAGAGAGAGAGAGAGAGAGAGAGAGAGAGAGAGAGAGAGAGAGAGAGAGAGAGAGAG
>JAUUEB010466836.1:0-11751 GCA_032362205.1 Clione limacina | reverse complement strand
TGTCGATCTAAAACTTCCTAGAAAAAACGTGCATAGACCCCCCGTTTTTAACTTTCCTAGCTCCATTATAATAAGATTATGACTTAAGAAAGTGGAAAAACATTAAGAAGTAAAGGAATGGTAAATTTTTATAAGCTTGCTTCTGTATCCTGGTTACACAGTTAACAGAAAAGAAAGATCAAGACTGAATCTGCAATTTATTTCTAAAATAGAACAAATATGAGGTTAGAGGTTAATACATGAGCATTACACAGTTAGGCATTCACCAACTAAGGGAAAACTTATGAATGGAACCCTTGGGAAGCATTCTAAAGAAATACTCTCCCAGTTGCATCCAAAAAACTAAACAAAATATCTGCTAGATGTACTTGGGCTTGTTTTGGATGTCTGTTTCTTATATAAGACAACATGCTATGACCATACACTGTCAAAGGTCAGCCTTTGAGGGAAGCAGAGCAGATCCTTCATAACACACAAAACATACAAATATATTGTAAAAAAAGACTTTCACACATATAAATGTTGCAAGTTTTCAGTTATCCTGAAAGGGAATGAGTTTATAGACTTATTGACCATCATATGAATGTGTATCTCATTTAAATAAATAAAAAAGAAAGTCAAAGAAATAAAAATGTGGACAAACACATAAACACACCTTTCAACATAATATTCTGAATTAGAAAAATATAATATTATAATCAATAATATAATCATTTTTGAAAGATAGACCAAACAGAAATAATGGGTGACTTGAAATAATGCACAACGCATTTCAAACTAAAAATCTGCCTACTTGCAAAAAACTGCAAGCTGACATCACTACAGTAATATTTGTAATACTACTTATGAAGAAGTTGCAAACCTTATTTGCTTTGGAAATCGAAATTTCTTCGATATCTAATTTTCAATGTAGATCTTTACAATGTTTTATTGTGCAAAAAGGCAGTAAACCATACTGAAACTATTAAGTTATTGATAATAGTAAAATTAAACATTTACCATCAAGTGCCTTTCAACAGCCTTCTTCAAGCTGAACTGTTAATAAGCTAATAAGTTATAGATTTGGCAAAAAAGAATAACTCAGATAAAAAAAATAGATATATAGTGTCAAAATTTCTGGGCTCATAGATTCTAAATATGAGCAGAATTCAATCAACAGACGTTTTATGCATTTACCTTCATTTACAAGTAGAAATATGATTTAGAAGCATTGATAAGTCAAATAATCATTTAAACTAGCTAACTTGCTTCCTTTTTCCTTGCAAATCTAAATTACATCTGAGCAAGAAACCAGATTTTAGGCAAAACTACAAAATGTATCCTCATAACTCTCTACTATTGTTTTAATCCATGTCAACAAGTTAATTCCTTCAATTACCTTTGTAGGAAAAATTATCACAATTGTTAATCTTTTTTTTTTTATACAAAATGCAGTTTTTTCCTTTAGAAACTCTTCAAGCATTTGAATCATTTTTTGAAAAAAACATGATTAAGAATATTTATGGTTCAATCATGAATCCAACTGCATTATTGACCTTTGAATGTGGCCAACTTATCAAAACTTACCCACAAGTTTATGCTGTTAGTCGTTATATTTTCAGTCACACAGACTCACCTGCTTACCTTTCAATACAAGAAGGTTAAGAGTCTTTTGGCCCTTGTTTTCCATGGTAGGATATTTTCAGCTCAGCTTTACATTGTATGTAAGCTGTGGCCTTGAAACATATCAGTACTGTTTCAAATGGGCCAGCATGCAAGCATAACAAAATATTCACAGCCCATGCAGAAATGGCATTTGCATGTTTATGACCAGAACCCTACAGATCTTGATTACCGACTTTGGTAAGAGGAAGCACAAGAATAATAAGATATAAATCTAGACTTTAAAATGGTGTTGACAGTACACTCTCTATGTCTCTTGTTCTCTGTAATGTTTTGAAGCTCACATCAAAGACCCTCAGTATTCGCATGAATGTGAATTGATCATACACAGACCTGGCTGTGTTGGTGCGATCAAAAGGTTCTGGGGACAAAGGTTTAGAAAATATATTTGAATTTTTAAAGTAATCAAGACTTGAATTAAGTTACAGTCATTTCTATGCTGTCAAAGTAAGCCAAACTTTATACCTAACTGGAATTAATTATGTCCTTTAATTGCATTAATTTCTGTGTTTCATATCAGCTCTTTTTTCTTTGACGTAATTTCCCTAAGTAACAGCTTTCCTAATAAAGAAATCACACAATACTGCGAGGAAATTCCTTTGAGGGATGGGAGCACTGGCATGTCTAATATTCAGAACTATTACAGTAGAATCAGATAAAAACAATAATGTTATCTGTAATTTCCAAAGATAACATAAATGATAAAATAGAACAATTATGGTCACTCCGCGCCAAAACTACTCTGATCCTAATGAAAATGGAACCAAGCCTAACACTAACAGTGAAAATTGGTCTTCTCAGCGTAACAATTACAACAATCAGAGTATAATATGGCATGTCTGTAAAGGTTTCAACATAATTCAAAATTTGACACTTTGGTTGGATACAAGCACTTCTGATTTCACTGTTAAATTTGTATCTCATACCTTCAATGCGCAGGTGTTTCCACTCAGTGGTATTCACTCCAATCTCACGGCACTCCTGACAACTCAGACTTTTCCCCAAACGAATACTTATCATATTGTCATAGCTGTGGGAAAAACATAAATATTCATTACTTTAAAACAGGAAAACTGATATCTTTAGTTTCTCAATGCAGGTGAATTAACCTATAACAAAAAATCAGTTATAACAAAAAAAGTAAAAACTATCTTAACATATATCCCTCTGTGTACTATTAAAATATGTATGTTATACCAAAATATGATTTTAAAGAAATAAAAAATAATGAAATAGAATTAAAGAAACGGTTGAGCAAAATCAAGATAATGAAATCAGTTTGATAATTATTTCATGATTTAAGCTTTACAGCTGTTTCCAAGGTTTGTGATGCAATCAATTATTGTCGCATGCCATGCGCTCCGTGTGGTTTGTTGTAAGAGTAAATGGCACTATGATGACTTCTTCTTTAAAGTGTGGCCATGCAGCCAGATTGGTCATACAAAGGCGCACAAATAAGACTTAAACAGTGGTAACTGGATATTAATAAGGTGCTCAGTTGATGATGCAAATTCTTTATCTCTAGCAAAGAAACAGATTACATACGACAAAACAGTTTTAAAATTAGAAATGTTATGAACACCCTACTGTATGTTAAAACATGATACTTACTTGAATACATTAGCATAGTAGTTGAGAAATCCCATGAAGAGCTCTCCTAAACATGCTGCATTTTCTGAAGTGAACTCAACCTTGTCATCCATACTTAACGATAGATTCCGAACATCTCTATTTTGACTGAATACATCCTGGAAATATTAACAAACAAACAAATATTTGACTCCAGCTTTTTCAAGTTGACATAATATGCTTGCTGATGCGATCACAAAAACTTTAAATTGACAAAATACTTTGGTTAAATTTACAAAATAATTGTTTTGAACATTAAATAGTAACAATCCTGAACATGCAATTGCTATTTTTGCTCATGAATGATTTATTATACTATTTCATATGCTATATCGTGAATATCAACTGAGACATCCAAGGGGTTTAATTTAGTTTAACAAATCGAAACCAAGTTTCTTTCAACAAGTATACAAAAAATGGCATAATTCTGTCAACACTTTTTAAAAGTAACATCACTTCAAAGGCTTATAAGATTTTTGTGGAAAATAGAGGTTAAGGCTTACATAATACAGGACTTAATAAGGCACATCAAAATGATTTGATATAAACAAAAAGAAGACAAGAACTGTTGACATAATACAACTACAGTCAAACTTACTTAAACCAAATTTTTTGGGAAGCACAATTTTTTATGTTTAAACAAAGTTAAAGTTGCAGTAAAATTCAATATACTAGGTGTCAACAAGCAGAAGGTGTATGAAAAATGTAATGTCCCAATACATGCCCTTCTTGATTCCTTAAAGCAGGCAACAGTCACACTTATGCCCATCTCAAAATACAAATAAAACGCATTTGGGTAGTGTCTAGGTACAATTTCAGTGCCGTTTCATGTTGACTCAAATTATTGCATTAAATCAATAACTTGGTCATAATTTATTCCGTTTTAACATTAACAGTCCGTTAAAGCAGATGTGGTTGGATGACCTGGTAAGCAAATTTCTCTATATTTGTTTTTTCCTTAAAAATAATTTTCATATTCATTTAATTTCAAAAGCGCAGTGGCATAAGGAATGACTGTTACTTTTTTTTTATCAAGCCAAGCAACATTTCTTCACACACAATTATAAGACCCTAAATTTTCATAAAATTGGTGGATAAATTCAGGTTTTTGTCTGAAGAAAACATTAAAACTTAAATCTAAAAAAACGCCTATACATTTGTTGTTTCAATTGTTTTCAAAAGATATATCAATATGCATATTATTTTCATAAGCAAATGTATGTCTACTAAATAATTGAATAAAGAATTCTGAAAATTTAATTAACACTTCATATCTATCTAGCTTTCAATCTCATAAGACTTACGGCTGCCATTTTTTGAAGACATGGTAACACAGGGGGTTCTACACCATCTGTAGAATATACAACACAATTTTAATTTTATTTTGCGGTTGAATGAACACACATAAATAAAAAAAAGAATGTTACTGTATAAACAAATATAGCACAAATAGTCTAACAAAAAATGAAACTATTTTTTCCAATAGTAATCTTTACTTATGTAAATTGGGTCAATTTAGTTATGTTGAGTGTGTGACCTAATCTTAATATCAGTAAGAGGCCATGAAATTCATATCAATCTTCTTCTTCTTCGTTCGTCAGATGGAGATTCCAACTTCAATAATGAAGTTGACAGTACGCTACAGGTCCCCCAGACAGCTGTGGAGTTTCTGTTCCTCAGCCACAGAGTTGACCTAAGCAGTTTTTCTTTGGTTGTCATAAATCTTGCAGAACTGTAGAATATGTTTTGTGATCTGCAGTCCATCTTCACAGGGGCATTGGTCTGTGTCACCTACTTTAAATGTTCTGTGCATATGATGCCGAAAATGATAATGGCCAGTTCTGAGTTTGAAGATAATCACCTGCTCTCTTTTATTCAGCTTGTGATAAGGATCATCACTGTTGTAATATGGATGCTTATCATACCCGTTTTTCTGTTGTTTGGCCTTTATGATTGTCTTTTCCTCCTTGAAACTTGTTGAGAAGATTGAGAAGTCACTTTGTTCTCTCTTCGATCCTTCCTTAGCAAGCAAGTCGGTTGTTTCGTTTCCATGAAGATTGCAGTGGGATGGAATCCATTGAAGAGTGACTAGATGGCTCTCACATAGTGTTCCAGCAGCAAGATTTAAGTCATTTAGTTCTTTGTCCTTGTTTTTACTGAATGATTGTAGTACCGATAGGAACATATCAATCAGGAACTAGGATTTTTTGGAATGGCATAGACACTCCAATAATTATCCAGTATTCATAGAATATCAATAGAGACAAAATCAAAATTTACAATCAATAAAAGCAATGTTAAAATATAATGGGGGCCTAAAAAAATGTAAGCTACTCCTGGTGAGAAAACATTTGATACCATGAAGCCAGCTCGGGCCCCTTTAAAAGTGCGGATAGACCAGCTCAGAATACTTCATTCAAGATGAAAATGTTCACTGTTAGATTGCTTATTTAACTTAAGTCCACAAATCAAAGTAAGCTACATTTCTGAAAGAGCTGCAACTTGATATTGCGGCTCCTTAAGGTATTCTTTATATATATTCATAAATATGAATGATGTAATAAACACATGAGTAGTGTAATTTATTTCAAACAGTTGTGAATAAGCGGTCATGAGGACAGCAAAGCGTCAATATTTCCATTATTTGGATCAATCATTTGATAACAGAATAAATATAGTCATGTTTTTTTTCCAGAGAAGGGGGGGGGGGATTATTGACAATCGCCCTATTGCTATGATATTTACCTTGTAGATAGTGTATTAGCATCAGAGAAAATGAATAGCTGGATATAGTTCTTTTGCTAGCATCATTGATATCATGGAACCTTGCCCAATGTTTGATGAAGAGCATCAAGGGTCGCACCCTCCAGTCCACTGTAATAGATGTACATTTTCTTAAAATAAATAAAACAAAAGTGACACATACATGCATAACAAACTGATAGAATAATCTTAAAGAATGAAATACATTTCTGTATTTTTCACCAACATGAAACAGAATCACAGCGATTGTTATGTTATGAGTTAACGACCAACTTTGCTTGTCGGGTAGATAAAAAGACATTTATGCAAATGTGACTGACTGACTTTTTAACTTAAGCCCCACTTCTTGCCACAACAGTCCTCCATTGGTCTGGTCCCTGCTCTTCCGCAATATCTCATGGACTTTCAGGCTACTTGGGTTGGTGATGTTGCGGCGTAAGATACTGGTGGACATCCTTTGGTCCTCTTCACATCAACTATTCCTTGCAGAATTGTGGTTATCAGGTTACTTCTGGTAATTCTATTTACATGACCAACTTATCTGAGTCTTCTCTTCCGGTAGTAGTCTGGTCATTAAATGCCAGATATCCACAATGGTCACGCAATCAGAAATGCTTTCATGGCAACAACGCTGCAGGGCATAGTTAAAGAAGAGAGAAACAGACGGAGGCCACCAGCATCATAAATTGGGAACTTAAAGGACATGAAACTCCATCAAATTGTAGAAAAAAGCAGGGACTTGTATAATTGTAGTATGGCAGGCTGTTATGACAAGGAATGACAGAAACATATGTTTGTGGCACTTGAGAAAGGTAAGGTAACACTGGTTGGGATGATAGGCAATGATTAAAGAAGAAAAATAGAAATTACAGAAAAATCAAACCAAAACAAACTTACTATATGCATAATGACGCAGAAGATGGGTATTTCTGATGCCAACTGTGTTGTTAATATTCAGATCACATTCTACGTCACTGAAAGGAAAATTGTAAGTAATGATATAAAGATTGCTCTAAAACAGATAGCTATGTTTTCATATCCTTGATAACTTTAATGACTTTGCTAAAAAAAACAACTAAAAAGTGTTGGAATGAGCTTGAATCCTATCATGATTAAATTAAAATTTGTGTGCCAACATGTCGTATTATATCATCAAAATCAGGGCTGTGGATCTAGAGCCAAGGATTGGGAAGGGTTATAGGTGGAGATAGAAACAAAAAAACTTGACTGGCCCCAGGTACATTCTTCGATATTTCCAAAAATATAAAAAAGTCATTAAATCACCCTTTCTGATGAATAAAATAAGTTGGATTTAACTTATATGATCAAATTTAGGACCTACACTACTTGTGTATTCTTAGAGAATTAAATGTAAAATAAACAAGTGTTGGAAATTGAAAGGATTTTTGCGTATTTTGTTTCTCTGGTTATATATACTGTCCGGAGCCAGAAACATTAAAGGTATGAAGCCAGAAATATATTATTCCAGCTCTGCAGCCCTGATCAAAATTATTACACTTGTTTCCGTCATCCCGTTAGTTTTTAATCTGGGACTCTTTATTACCCGTTTAACCAATGAAACAATTGTTTTTCTTATATAAATTTTGTTGCTTTTGTATTAATGAGATAGCAAGTCATGAGTTTGTATCCCATTTTTATTGAAAATACTGCTCTAAACATCAAACCTACCATATTCTCTATTTATCCTGGTATTTTCTTTATTTCTAAATTCCATGACCCCAACTATTGTTCCAGCCTTAACACTGCTGTGTGTAAGCTATGGTGTGAAAATGACTCCAGTGACTGATAATTATAATTGATCAACAGGTGACAGGGGGGGGGGGAGGAGATTTGTGTTAATAGTCAATTTGTTAAATGAAATCCACATTATGATTTTTCAAAACGTCCTTATTTTAATCCTAACAAAAATGCATTACTCCTCGTCACATTTTCAACAGTAGCAGCAAAATTATATTCTCCCCTGCTTAGAAGGTTTCTTGTGTGATGTGAAAATGACTTACGCAATATAGTCATTGAATTTCAGAATAGGAACTTTGGCTCTGATTACTTGAGCAGTCTGTATAAATGCTGTTGAAAAAAATACAAATGTTTAAGGTTATATTTTATTTAAGTTTGAAAACTTGGGACATAAAGTAAAGTAACTAAAGACAATGTGCCTAACTTCATAACTTGAAAGAAAAAGAAGAACAGAAGATTGACATAAAAGGCACATGGAAGAGCTGGGGCTTTTCACTGCCATTCTGGTGTTTTTGTAATGGTTTTTCTTCTGTGTTCAACTGGTATGTGTAGTCTAAAAGGACACTTGAAAATGTTAGGCTTCTAAGCAAACCTTTTTTTATCATAAATGTTTCCTGCATTAACTTTTTTTATCCAAGTTCTACAAGTAGTATGGGATGCTCTTGCATAATCCTTGGGTAAACATATTTTTTGCAAATAATAGATCCTTCTACAATACAGTGCACTAAATTCAAATTCTTTGTATGAAATTATTCTGTTCAGAAATAAAACAATAATTGACATTCAACTAGTAACAATAAAGTCTTTCAAATAGTAAAACAAACATTCAAAAAGGAAAAATACTAACAGCATCTCCTCAGTGCTTTGCATATCACACTCAGGATGTAAGTTCCATCCCCCTTCTGATTTATCTGAAAAAAGTAATAATAATGTAAACAGACAAGCTGTGTAAAATAGTCTATGGAATGGAATTCACCACTTACCATTAGTTTTACTGACTATAAAAAGGCATTTGACAGAGTTGATCAAACAACAATTTGGATAATGATGAGTCATTAAAGAATACCACAGAAAGTAGTAAGCCTAGTGAGGAAATTGTATGAACCTGCAGAAATCTTCATAAAGGGCAACTGACCAACAGTTTAACAGTTAAAAAATGAGTTAGACAAGGATGTCTTTTGACACCATTTTTTTTACCATGGTGATGAAAGTATTAACTACAGGGCGTAAAGACAGCAGTCGATAGACCCTCTGGATACAGCTGAAACACCTTGACTTTGCAGATGATTTGGCTTTTCTGACTCACAACCAAAACTAAGGAAAGCCAAAAATGATGAAAATGAGACACCATCAAAGTTGACTACAGTTGAACTTGCTCAGCGGCCACCTGAGGTAAGAGCCCACCTTCATGTGCAACCATTCAATTTTATTCTCTATAAAATTCTTTTAATGTCAACTTGCTGTAAGAGGCCACTTGCAGTAGGCGGCCAGTTTGGCTGCTGATAATCACTGGCCTCCTAGAGCAAGTTCAACTGTACTTGAAACAACTGGATTTGGACCAGTGACTAACATTGCCTTAAGTACAGATTTTTATAATAAAGCATCAAGATAGGATGACATATTTTGGCACTTAGGAAATAAGAGTAAGAAAAAAACATCTAGTCTGTACTTAAAATAGTAACCAAGTTTTATCTTACAATATTCTATACCTGGCCCAAAACAAGTTAGTACTTTGGATGTCCGATCACTAACAAACCAGACATAGTTGGACTTGAAAAAGGCAGAAGAGAAAAATCAGAATAACCTGACTAAGCCTGGGACAACAAAAGCGCTATACATGATTTATGCATCACACAGCAATTCTTACTTATATAAAATTAATTAATACCTCCTTTTCTGACATCATAAGGCACATATCTGCATCACTTTTTTTTGTAGCAAAACCAGTCATAGATGATCCCACAATGAACAACCGGCAGCCTAAGTGAGAGAAAAGCATCATTTGTTAGAGGGTGTTATAATAACATTTTGAATTTAAGGTCCATGTTTTTTTCAATAGCTTCATAAAGAAAACTCATTGAAAATACCTTTATTATCAGATTTAAGGTTAACCATCTTATATAATAAACAGATGTTTTGAATTTTCTTTCTCAATCTTATTGAGGTTACTGGTTATCTATATTATAGATAAATAAAATAGATGTTTATTTCTAATATATTGCTTCTTAGCTTTCTCTTTCACCAAGACTGCAGACTGCACAGCTTAGACCTTAAAGAGGGACAAAACCTTCCTGTTAAAAATCTAAATACAAGTTCAGAAAACCTGAAAAAAATGTGAATGCATGTTTTAGAACAATCCAAGAATAATAAGAACATCTATTATTTTCGCTTACTAGTTCAAATGAGAATAAAGACTCTGTAGCCTGCCTTCAGTAATAAGGAATTCAGTTACTACTTTGAGAATATACTTGCTCACTGTTCTAGTATCAGTTTGAGCGCTCTTGTAGCTGTGTGAATATTTTATCACTATGTGACAGATGTGTTGAGGTGTAATGAAAATGGGCCAAAAACAGAACCCATTTGAAGAAAGAAGGCATGTTTGTTTTTCAAAGACAGTTCATTCCACCAATGTTTTCTTTTTAATGTTCTATAGAATGTTTGTCAATCGTGCAATAATATAGATTAGCTGAAAGCGACAGCAGTATAGAAAGTATAAAATTAATTCACTCAACTAAAAATACTCATAAAATTTAGAAAATAATTAGTAAGGAAGAAGACATAATTCTGTGATTGAGTGTGAAACTAATAAATGAGACCTAATTAACTCACATCTATAAAAAATGGCTGACATTTATAGTACAATGAAAAAAAACATCTTGTTAAGATAAATGCATCATTAACCTGGAAAAGCTCCCTCAAAAACATTGTGAAGACATTGCCGAAGTTTCAGTTTTTTCTTGAGGTGTTCATCTGTCATCTGTGCTCTCAGGAAGTACTCCCAAATGGCAACTGTTATCTGATCAATATAGAAGAAGGGTCGCTTGTCAGTAGTAAATATATACAGGTTAATTCACTAATAATGAATAATCAGTTATTACGCACAAAGTAAAAACTACCTTAATATATCCCTCTTTGTACCATTAAAATACATTTCTTATGTTGATCTACGATTTCAAAGAAATTGCTTATAACAAGAATAAAAGAAACGGTTGAGCAAAACCAAGAAAATAGAATCAGTTTGATCACAAGAGCTGTTTTATAAATCTTGTGATGCAAGATATGTACACAAAGGTTTATTAGTCTGGTTTTGTCAAGCTAGGACAATGCATGCAGAGATCAAAGGATGTACATTGGAGAAAAAAGCGAAGAACTGGCCAATTTCAACAAGTTCCCCTGGTTTCAGAGATTTTATAAAACAATCTCAGTTATAACAAACATTTCATTGTTCCCCAAGCAATTCGTTACAAGTGAATTCACCTGTAACCAGAGCTGCCAAGTTGGTAAAGTGGAAATGAGGGACAGGATTCAAAAAAGGTGGGACAATGTGCAGAAAAAGTGGGACACTTTTCATAAAAAGGAAAAAAGCGATATCTGTACTAAAATGGCCATATCTTGGTGAAATATCAACTGATTTTGATAAAGTTTGTCTCAAATGAAAGGGAGGATGATCGTCTAAACGATAGTGTCATAAATGTATCGGAAAACAATCATGAATCAATTGCCGTCTTAAAACTCAAAGAATTGTACACCGAAATGAGGGACAGGATTCAAAAAAGGCGGGACAATGTGCAGAAAAAGTGGGACACTTTTCATAAAAAGGAAAAAATCGATTTATCTGTACTAAAATGGCCATATCTTGGTCAAATATCAACTGATTTTGATAAAGTTTGTCTCAAATGAAAGGGAGGATGATCGTCTAAACGATAGTGTCATAAATGT
>JAUUEB010466725.1:0-11752 GCA_032362205.1 Clione limacina | reverse complement strand
CCCTCGAGGGTGTAAGATGATATTTGAACGCTCCCTTATGCCGTATATTAAATAATCGGACTATATTTTGGTGCACAGTTTTCTATATCTTTGTGACACTTGCTCATTATCGTAGTTTTGATCAAGACAATGACGATTCTTATTTATAAAATGTCACTCTAAAAAGCTGATAATATCATTTTTTATACATTATGCTGTTACAAAATTGTTTTATTTTTTTATGTTTATACTTTTTAAGATAATCAACATTAATCAATTGTTTTATATGATTATAATAACTGATCCACAGCCTTACCTATTGCAGCGTTAAAGACGAGCAATGCAATCGTTTTTGCACTCATTGCAGGAGCCCTGTGCATGTTTGCTCTACTTCTCTTCTTTGTGTGTATCTGTGTCTGTAAGTAGCATTTTATTTTGTATCCGAATAAGTAATTCAGTAATCATGTTACGCGATAATTGTCTCTAATGAACTCCTTCAGGCAAAACACGATAAGGACAACAATATCCTATCTTTTTTATTCAAATCTAAGAATTGACGTTTAGTGAAAATTAACAATACCGGTGCATAAATCTCCACTTAAAATCATCTAGCATTAAGTATTAATAAGTATAGTGTCATGCTTTTTTAAGCCACATGCCAATGTACCTTTTCTATAAATCATGTATCTAGAATCAATCGATGAAATCCAAAGCTACTTCTACATCAAGCATAATAATATTATTTCCTATTTACCATCAGATATAAAACGCCAAGCAAGGGCAGGCAATCGCTTTGTTGGTCTGAAGAAAACAGTGTCTCTCATATGTCCATGTCTGCATTTGTCGAGGCGCCCATTGACAGCCAGTGTCCTTCCTCAGCGACGTGCCCCAGCAGTCATGCAGGTCAATCCTAATTACGATCCAGTCCCAACCAAGACTCCTGAACTCAAAGAACTCCCAAGGAAAAATCTTAAGCTTATAAAGTAGGTTGATGAATGAATGCAGATTTGACAAGTTTAATTTAAACTCAAACATACTATAGTATATTAGAGCATAATATAACAATATGAAACACATAAATCGTAAGTAAAATGTTCATCGATTATGTTTACTGTAGTTTTTGATATTTATTAGGCTTAGAATAAGGATTTAATGGTGCATTGTTGTTTTTTATTTCATACATGAAACCTTATTTCATGGTAACCGATTCCTTGTTTTGTGTCAGTATTTGCTGGTTATGATTTCTTTATTTACACTGATGATTTTCCCTGCTGTTTCAATGTTTGTACTAGTAAATAGCACTGCCATCATTATCACCATCCTGCCATCGACCTTTTCCAGACTAGAGACCCTGTCGTGCGCTCTTTTTTCTTTGTGAATTAAAAGGCCAAATCATTATGTTGTAGCACACCTTTTCGATTCGAAGAAATGCAGTTCTTTCTTTCAAGTGTATATTGCTCAGCAACTACTTGAGTTGGTGTCGAGCAAGGACTAGTTTCCCTATTCTTGACTTGATAGCTGTTCATGTCCCCATGTTGCTGTATGTATTTAACTCACTCACTCACTAACTAACTCACTCTCTGTGGATGCTTTAAGTGGACTCTATAACTATGCTTTCAGATGATCTTTTATGCAGCCTCTCAGTTTCACAGCATCTTTTATCCCGACGTCTTCCCTCAGCACATTATTCTACTTTGATTTAGGACCGATTCCGTTGCGCCGCACATGCGATGGCTCCAAGATAGACAAATTATTCAGATTCTCCTAGTTTCATTTTCATCACTTTTGATTTTCCAGGTTTTATTTTGAGATTCAGTACAGTTTATTTGTCTTGACTTGCATCTTGTTTCGTTTGTGTGATGGAACTGTCAACTGTCAAATTTGTTGAAAGTGTCCGTTTGCATATATTCTTTTTGAAGTTCAGACTTCAAAGCATAAACTGAGGCATAAGACACCTTTGGTTGACCTCTATCTGGGCTAATTCAGTACATATCACGTAGAGTATTTATACAATATCCCCACGAAATGAATTATTGTATGTGTTATTTCATGATAACCCTGCCAATGATTACAAATATTTTACCATTAATGTTTGATTTTCAGTGAACTGGGAAAAGGTGCGTTTGGTGAAGTCTTCTACGGACTTTTGTCAAACATGCCCATGGTAGACGGTGATCTAGCTGTGGCAGTGAAGACACTTCATCCGTTATGTGATGATTCAACGCAGGTCGAGTTTCTCATGGAGGCTGTCATTGTTAGGTAAATATTTTTCACTTGGATGTTCCTCTAAGTAGGGGTTGAGTTTTACACAAAATAATCAAGTTGATAATTTTGAACTTTTTTACCATTTTAAAGGGAACAATTATTAATTTGACAGGACAATATGTAGAGGGAGTTCTCCAGTTATTTGTGAGAGCCTGTGTTGAAGCACTTTTTACTGTCATTTACTTATAGCGTGTTTTTAGGAAAACCAGTAAGGGGTAGAGGTGGGATTTTCAAGATAAGTCCCTTAAGAAACTGTGTATTGAATTCCATAAAATGATACAATCAATTTAATTGAGATGTTGGAAGCATGAGCAACATCGTTATTCATCTGCAATACTGTTTCTAAGTCTATATTCTTATATTTCTAGTGTATTTCTATACCATCATCATCCATACTATATTTTCGTAATAGGCAGTTGAGATAATTTAGCACCGTGAATCAATGAATTATAAGCTTATAGCTAATGGTATATCTAATTTTTGATTCTCTTCAGCAAATTCAATCATCCAAACATCGTCAAGTTTATAGGTGTCTGCTTTGAACATCACCCTCACTACTTGGTGCTGGAGTTATTAGACGGTGGAGATCTCAAAACGTTTTTGAGAAACGCAAGACCAAAAGTGGTAAGTAAAGAGATAATTTGTTGAATATGATAATTATAAACACATTGAAATTATAATCGAGATCAACGAATTAGACATCCAGAAGAGTGCCGTCTCAAGTCGGATAATTGCCTTCTTTAGATGTAAAAAGCATAAAAGTGTCAAACCACGACTTAAGAATTTGATAAGGCAAGATCAATATCCTTCTTGTCCGAATTAAACATAAAATGTGGTAGATATTAATCATTTTTCCGTTTGCTGCAATGAAACAAATTAGTTTAATACAATGAATTTCTTCATTTGTCAACAGGATCACCCTTCACAGTTGACTGTCCGTGATCTCCTCAGTCTTTCCCTTGATGTCGCTCGTGGTTGTCAGCATCTGGAGGATAAGCATTTCATTCATAGGTAACAACTTTATCCATAGTACGATATGGTATGTTAACACTTAGAAATATCGTATTTCATTAACTTTAAAATCTCTTAGTTTTCTGAATTGCCTCACTATAATGAAGAGATGAAAGTCTTTATGATTTTGAATAATATTTTGATTGATCTTTAGCCAGAAATGGCTCAAAATTATTTTTAGAACATGACATTCTGAACGGTCATAACTTTTCCTGGAATGTTTGAGTCTCCTTCCGCTTTATGTTATTGTTAATGTCTTTTTCAAATAAGAAATTGAATTTAATCTGATTTTTGTCATGAAACTTCAATAAGATAAAAAGGAAATCAAAAACCTTTGTAAAATGCATGAAAGACAAATGATTAAGGTGGTTTCTTACATGACAGCAGAACATCAATGTTTATTTAATACGTTTATATTAGCATAATGCATAAGTTGGTGAAGACGTTGTTGTTAAGAATATTGTATAACTATAGAATATCTTTATCTTTATTGATCTGTAAATATTCTTTCACAGAGACATAGCAGCTCGTAACTGCCTGTTGACGACCAAAGGACCTTGCAGAACTGCAAAAATTGCTGACTTTGGAATGGCTCGAGATATATACAGGTAGGTCTATCTTTGTTAATATATTAATTTTCAAATTTTGACAATTTTAACATATACAAGGTTTAGTCAAACAATCTCTAAGATTATGTCTAACGGTTTCCAATATGTTTTTGTGTGTGTATTTGATGTTAGCAGATGATTAAACAATAGTCTCATTTCTCTGGGTCTCTAGAATTATATTGTACACAACGCCACAAGTTGTATATTTAACTATATTATATTATAAATCTATAAGATAATTTTCTTATCTAATTTAATAAGTTATATGTTCAAAACGTTCATGGCAACCAATTTATTTGACATTCTAAGACATTATTGCTACAGTTGTTTGTAATCTACGACAATTGAATAAGTCCTACTCATTATATGATAATCAATATCTCCAAAACATCAAAGGAGCCATTGCATAACAAGGTTGACTCGGGCTGTTAATTAGTATGACATTGTATTTTATATTAGCCAGGACCTTGATGTCTTGATATTTTAATTTATATACTATTGACATTTTAACATGTTTTTTACAAGTATAATCTGCAATAAATATTCATCATAGATTATTTGTAACCTTATATACGCAGAAATGACTATTATAAGAAGGCAGGAAAAGGAATGTTGCCGGTAAAATGGATGCCCCCTGAAGCCTTTTTAGACGGCGTCTTTACATCTAAAACTGATGTTTGGTAAGTTAACCTTAGTAACAGTGTGTTATCAAATAGTTTAACTGTAATAAAGCATGATCATAATTCAATGTTGTTACGCTTGAACCAGACAATGCACAAAGTATGCGTTATTCAAAGTCATAAAAACATGAATCAAAATTGTCATGGGAAAGCTTGTTTTTGACCTTTATATAATCTGACTTCTTCGACAGTTCAAGCGCGAATTATCAATATATATTTATACGTATAAAACTTATAAAAAGGTAATGTGGAAAGCATGCTGAACATCTTACTCCATTGCATAGTTCCACAGCTACATACGTAATGGATGGTCGTAGAATGTTTCAGCATTTGTATCGATTTGCTTCCTTTTTTCGTAGATATCATCACCCTCATGCTTATAAGCTGACATAAAGTTTGTATAATGTATATTTCATGTTTTCATCTTAGGAAGCTCATTTTTGTAGAGACTTGATAAAATATAGACTTAGAAAACTGACTCAATGTAATCGTTACCATATATATATATTCATGAATCTGTAAATAACTAATACATTTGAATGCCATCATCAAAATCACAATAACAAAAAACATTATCATATTTGCTGATTGGTCACAAGAACTTTCCAATTTGACAAAGTCAGAACTTCAATCACTTGATGAAAAATAAAGTCTTTATCATTTCGAGGTTCAGTTTGACTATGTCAGCAGGTCATATGCATAATAGTGGTCAAAGCCTCCTATATGTCATATTTTTTTGTTAACATTGCATTCTCTTTTTCTTAGGTCATTTGGAATCCTGTTATGGGAGGTGTTCTCCTTGGGTCACATTCCTTACCCAGGGTGCACCAATGAGGAAGTGATGACTTTGGTCACTACAGGAAGTCGTCTTGACCCACCAGAAGGATGCCCATCTGCTGTGTAAGTAATGCATTGAACAACCTAACAGCTTCTATCTTTTGCTTACCGAAATGTGTTACGTAGATTGCACACATATTTTGAAATTTGTTTATTACTTATATTATTGTATCTCTATGTATAAGTACACACTCCTAAACAAATACGATACTCTAGATCTTTAAAATTACATGCTTTTTTAATTCAACTTAATAAATTGTTTTGGGTGCATTACACTACGCTACCTATAAGGAAAAGACAATTCCAACGCTAACTTTACTAGCCTTTAAAGAAAGACATATTGTGTATATTCTGTTCATTCCTTAGTTATTGTTGAAACCGTTATTATAAGTAGCATAATGGAAATTAATTGAGTCGATATCAAATGTGAGCTTTTGATGTATATATAAATGCAGGTTGTTACAGATTTTCCGTAACCATGGCTTCGCTAAATTTTAACAAATGAAATATCTTGTCCTATAGATTTGACATAATGGCTGTCGCTTGGAGTGGACTTCCGGAAGGGAGACCAACATTTACGCTCATAATAGGAAGTTTGGAAAAAACACTTGAGGTAAAAACATATAATCTAACGTAACATATAAGTTTACAAATGAATACAATGTATATATAAGTGAATATTTAACGGAAATATCTCAAATAGAACAAAATACCAATAACCCCAAACCGTTACCAGTACAAAACACCTTAAAAAACTAAATCATTGGAAAAAATGAAATCACATTCGAAAACGCCATTTTGACAAACATCTTAAAAGACAAAGGATCAAAGATATTAACAAATTGAAAACGATAAAACTCAAACTATTCCACAGTTTTACAACAACCAAACATGAAATAGAACAATCAAACACTCACCAAAGAATCGTGAAGTATCTAAGCAACTTGACATTTAAATCGATACTTTCGATCAATATCAATATTTTGTGGGCGTGAAGCAATATTTTAACATCAATTGGTAAGAAAGAATATCAATAAATAAAATTGAACATGTTCATTTTTTTATATTTGCTTAAATGACAACTTTAGATTAGAAAATATGTTTTTCTTCATTGTCTTTAACATAACTTTTGATGATGTTTTAAAGAGGATCACACTAATTATTTTATTTTCACATTGTTTCCCCCAACCCTATCATTACTATTGGACCAAATTAAAGGACGATGACATGTGTCAAAGAGGTATGCCTGTTCTCTATGTCCCGCCTATCATCAACACAAGAGGATTAAAGTTGCATGATCGGCAATCGTCTTCAAGAAGCCAGCTGAAATGTTCGTCAAACCCAACTTACCCTGTTGCCAACCCTAGGATTTCAGGAGATGGTTACCTTGTGCCTCTTCTTAAGTACAACACAGGCGGAGGTAACACATCACATCAGAGACAGTCCTCACATGAGCGTGGAGCTAAAGGTGAGAGTATTGATTTGAGTCAACCCAACTCTTCTGGTAATACCACCGAAAGTGAGGTGCATTTCTCAGATAAACGTGGGTCTCAACCAATGGTATTTTACAAACCAAAAAGCTGCCCTCATGCTGACAGTGATCCTTCAGCCCAAGCGCTACTTCCCCAGAGTCGTTACACAGACAGTGACGCCTTGGGCGCATCAGCAAACACGTTTAGACCAAATACCTGTACGGAAGCCTACATTGGAGATGATCCCGACGCTATTTATAATGACCCCAGCGAAAATGACTGTTTAAAAATGGATTTAGCTGTTGCTCTTCCAGAGAGGAAAAAGAAGAAGAGAAGCCATTCAAAATTTCGCCATCCAGACACTTGAATATGTTATAACCAGTGCTTCTGTTTTATCTTGCCTCACTTGGTTTTCTCAAGAGTTTTCCTTGCAGTCGTGCCTCGAGTTGTCAATGGTTTATTACTTCTTGCTTAATGCAGACAGTGACTCCTTAGGTGCCTCAACTAAAGAATCTAAACTACCTCTGACGAGATGTATGTTTTTTGCGACATCTAAATGATGTTACCTGAAAGAACTGTCAGTATCTATGATAATGCTGAAGTCGATAAACTGTTCTATGTTCTATCAGTTCCTTATTGGGTCGCCTTAACAAAGTGTGATTGAACTGTGTCGCATTATCAAAAAAAAACATCATTAATGCATATCCTAAACAACAAAAATACTGTCCATGCAGTTGATAATCTTGTCTCAGTTCAAATTAAAAACTGTTATATTAAAATTGTATCTCCTCATAAATATGTTAAGGACAATGAAATGCCGGAAAACTACTTATTTCTACTAACAAACAAGGGAAGGCATTATTTGCAACAATTGCGATCTAATACAGAAACACGTATTATGTATATGATAGAGTATACTTAATTCGTATAGATTGTTTCATATTTTCAATGTTTAATTCATGATGCCATGCCGTTGTAATTGACGAAGTACATTTTGTTTTAAGTAATTGAAATAAAATGTCAAGACTTTTGTTGTACACATAAGAACAAAGCTTTATGTGTTTAATATCAATAGAGATTAAATAACTTTGTATAGCACATTTCTTTGCCTATCACCTAAGTAATCGCCAGGATAAAGCATTATAAGAAACTTATATACGATGTACCTCAGTTTTTCTTTAAACTAACAGGGTCAGACCTTAGTTATCCGATACATATTGCTGAATAGGGTACGTTTGTTTAAAAAATAGTGATTTATAACGTCGAATCTCCGACAAAGAAATCATCGATCAAAGAAATAACGATTGTAATGTCATAAATATCGATCAATTCCATCACAGTTACTGACAACCTGCAGGAAGGCACTGGGGATAAGAATGATATCAAAAGTCTAAGAACACAAACTCATCTGAAAACGTTCATCGTCGTCTGCTCGTGTTGACTTAAGTGTAACAATAGTCTAAGCCAGTAAGATTATCCTTTACGGTGGTAACTATGTTTGTCTATATACCCGATGACTGTCAATTATTATCTCTATTAATATAATGTTGGTAGTAAGTACTAAGAGTTCCAAGCTCCGACAAACGAACGTAAAGAATTTAAAGCAAATTGGTCTCGCCATTGTTTTTTTCCAGCTAAGCCAAACAGCTAGTAACTTATCAAAAAATATTGACCCCATTATAGCTATATATTTATGCTATGGTTGAAAATGATAAAATATATCCGCTTTTAAGATATGTTCAGTAAGCGGTCAAACCCTTTTATCAGAATAGATCACAAGGAATCTATCAGCTAGTACATGACATGTAAATGGCGACCACTTTTTGTTTTTTTGTACATTTCATCATGATTTTGTTAAAGATGTTGTTTCTGTTGATGACACTGTGTTGATATTATAATATGTGTTGTTTTACAATGGCGGTGATAATGTTATGTTATACATGTCTGTGATCATATGAAGCTTAGTTGTTCAGCTCCTATCTATTTCTGCATCCCATTGCTTATTGACAAATATTTATACATTTACTGTTTCCCTTTCAGGTTTTTTATTATTTTGGGAACACTTATTAATTGTGCTTGAGCAATAAATAGGCATATATTCTAAATGACACGTGTTTTAAAGGGTAGGGTATATTTTCCGTGCCCAGATTTTTTTATTCCCTTTGCTTCAGGGCGGACAAATACCATATTTGATGGTAACAGTTTTTCACGTTTCTCAAGGCCTTGGCTCCTTTGGTGGTCATAATAACACAGGTCCCATTACAAACAAGAGTAAGCTGTTAGATATGCTTTTAGTTGACTTTTATTCTGATTACAGGGCTAATAGCTAACGCCATGTTCTAACATATGAATTATTACTCTTTTAGTGAAAAAAAACAAAGAGCCTTCTCAATTCGACTGTCGCCTCCAATAAACGGGTCACACAATAATTCTCATGTTTCTTTCGATCAAGTTTACTTCTTTGAGATAAATTGTATGACATATAAGAAAGTAAAGCCATAAAATATCACGAAAGTTTTTTTTTGCAAAGATTGAAATTAAGCATAATGTACATTACACAGTGTTTAGCATAGCCGGCGCGTGAACCTACCATGTCAGAGGATTTATTTTGCACTGCGTTAAGATAGATGCTATAGTTACCGAAAATTGAACTGCATACCAATAATGGAAATCAAAAAGTTCATATATGCGTATTGAAGGATATACGCCATCATGATTATGGCTATAGATCAGGTGAATAAATGATCATTGTTATTCCGAATTTGTGCATTTTAATATGACATCAAAAGGAATCTATGCGATACCAAATACACCCTCTGTTGCAGAAGGTTTACGCGTCGGACCATAGACACTAGACAGACACCTACAGGGTCTGTAAGATTAATTATATAAATAACGTCATTCTTGAAAACATTCATAAATGAGTGACGAATTGATTTTTATTGGGATGAAATAAAATAACAAGAAACTAGTTATATCTACTTGCAGCGAATACGCAGTTCCCAAAAAGAAAAGACAAAATTCGCATATTCCAGGCAGAGGTTTTAAAAATACAGAAGCAGCTTGACTACATTCTTGGGAGAAGGATGTGTTAAAACAGCGTACTGAATGCAAAGCCTCACAACACATTTAAAACAACAGGTTAAGATCATAGGGTGCTAGCTATGATGGTCAAACTAAGTATACGAGTATCCAAGACAAAAGCAAAATTTCTGTATAACTTGAAATAATATATTTCAAATGAAGAATGACAGAGGAAATACACAATTAGTAAGTGTCCAACCCACCATTGCTTCACTTTGGCTCTTGTTTTGAGAACAATACGACGGCATGTACATACTGTAGCATCATGATCGTTTCTGTGTGATAAAATACAAATGAAAACAGTTCTTTTGACAATAACAACAAGAAGACAATCTTTAAAAGGGAAAACTATAGACAATAAATGAGTTAGAGTTTATAAATCAATGCTATTTTGAATCAGTGAAATACTAAAAACAAGCCCACTTCACTAATAGTTTACACAACACACGGCAGAGTGACAGCGGTATAAAGGATATTTAGTTGCGTCATATTCTAACTACTGATGTCACCTACCTTACATATTTCATAACAAAACTATTATAAATGTATCTCTTTTCATGCAAATATTGACAAGCAATAATAGAGTACATGTGCTGATACTTTGTTATTAAAGACAATGATGTAGATAGTTCTCAGTAGGTGATACGTATTCAGTGAAAAGTAAGAAAAACGACCGCCATAAACTATGTCTTTAAATTTATTATGTGATGACTGTTGTTGACTTTTTATGTTGATCATGATATTGTGTCATATTTTTTTGCTAAAATGACTAAAACATTAAAGGTACAGTGAAATAGTTCTATGTTTTTTAAGTATTGGAAGTCAATAGGGTGTTGCATTTTATTTTTATATTTTTGTTAATTGTAAAGGTGAAAATCATACATGTAGCGATATGAATTTGATAGTTGCCTTTACACGTTTGTTACTTCATCAGATTAATGGAAGTGATCACAGTTTTAAAGCCAAAATATCTTCAAAATATTATTTGGAGCTAAAGCGTTACTTAACACAAATATAAATAGTAGGATAATATATAATGAAAGATATGGATAAGGGCATTTATAGATTGGATTCTAACTCGAGACATGACGTACACAACATTGGTTGTCTGCCACAAAACAACAAAATGGTGATTTTAGTTAATGAAAGGAAACCTTTGTAACATATTTAGTCAATTGATAGTGCATTGATTTACCTTACTATTGTTTTGTGCAAATATATGTTGCTATATGAGTACAAAGATGTGGATTTAATTAGAATTGTATGCAGATAGTAACCTTAGTGGCTTTGAGTTTACATAGAGTTGCAGTCAATGAATGGTGATATATTAATGTTATATTAGGGAGAATAAAATGTTTGTTGAATCTAAAGATTTGGTCTTTTGAACATTTTTTTTAATACAAATTAATGGTAATCGGTGACAACTGCCACTTAAACTTCGATTGGATTTGTCTTAGAATATAGAAGTGTCAAGGGAATCTCAAAGGCGTGTCAATGGTATGTCAAAAGAATTTCCAGGGAATGTCAGGAGAAATTTCCGGGAATGTTACGAGAATGTCGAAAGAATGTCAGGGAAATGTCAAGGGAATATCAAGGAAATATCAAAGGAATGACAAGGGAATGTCAAGGGAATGCCAATGGAATATTAAGGGCATATCTAGTGCTTGTCTAGGGAATGTAAAGTAAACCTCAAGGGAATTTTGCGTTCTTTGATACTGGGACTAGTTTAATTATTGTACCCCGGTGAATAAAGGTGTCAACGTGCTGCTTCTTCGGAATATAAGGCCATTTTTGTCATTTTAACAGTATCGAATCC